>VZRE01012647.1:67766-130717 GCA_013396775.1 Cephalopterus ornatus | reverse complement strand
TGGCGACCGCCTGATCCAACAGCGCCCCCTGCCAACCAGCACAGAGCACTGCAGGCTCTGCTCCTCCGGTGATCCAACAGCGCCCCCTGCTGACTGTGGTTAGATTTGGGCCAAAAGCACAAACTGAATTGTTTTACCTTTTTTTTAAGGGAATTCCTTTTTGGGTATAGGATTATTGTTTGGTGGGGTCTGTTTTTTCTCTGTGTTTTGTTGTTGTTGTTGTTTTGCCAGTACAAATAGATCTTTTAATAAAGGCCTGTTTTTTTTCTTTTCTACACATTTTCTCAATTGGAGCCTCTTAATTTCAGACTCACAATTGCTCATAACTCATCCTCCTTAGCAAAACGCTTCTGTCTTATTAAACCGAGACACTCTGCAACTCCAAGGCCAATTTCCTTGTTGTAAAAGAGATTAAATTATCTTCATGAGCCCAGATCATGATAAATACGTACGGGATTATGATCTCCTTGTTATCTTCTGGTTGGTTATAAAGCACTTGTTGTTCCAGCATCTTTCTGGTAATAGAATGAAAGCTAACTGGACAATAATTTCCCTTTTTTTCCTTCTTTCCCTCTTCTTCCCCTTCCACTTTGACAGTGGGCACTATCTTTACCTTTCTGTTTTTTCTATAAGCTCTCAAAGACAAGGGCAAATGGTTCTGGATTACTCCAGCCAATTCTGAGACTGTGATATAGTGAATTTCATCACAACCAGCCAACTTGAAAACATCTGTCTTACCTACTCTTTAATACACTCTATTTCTGTTGAAAGAAAAATCTTTGTCATTGCGATGTATTAAGAGTCTGATGACAATGAACCTAGAAGCAAAAAAGGCTTTAATCAGTTCTGTCTCCTTGAGATCAACAACTTCCATCACTGAGCAAGAGATGAAGTCTTTTGTCTTCCTTTTAAAAGCCTTTCTTTTATTAGTTAAGTAATTACAGACAATGCTTTTAATAACACCTAATTTATGGTATTCATAGATATGTCACATATAAATCTGGTTAATCTATAGGTTTTGGTCATCTGGGCTCTGTCTGCAGTTAAGAGAAAAGGATAATTGTCTCATCATAAGAAATGTGAGTAGAGTTAATTTTTGGAGGTGTTCCTCCTTAGCCATTGTCATCTAGCTCTGATTAGACTTTTTCATCTCTGATAGCTAATATTAAGTAAGATTTATGCTACACAAAATGTTCCATACATCTTTTCCCCTTGCGTCTTTCTTTGGGCTTTGAGTAAACTTATTTTTGTCCCTGTAGATTTGTGCTAATATCATAAACCTACTATTCTAATTTTATGTGTCTCTCTAATTTTTGAGGGAATTCAAATACTCATAATTAAGATCATGATTTGTCTTATCACGGCCTTATCATGATGACATGGTTTCTTATCTTCTTTTTTATCTTTTTGAAATAGAATAATCTGCACTTATGCTGATACAATTCTCTGAATTCCATTTTTCTAGTCTGCTCACCAGTCCTGAGCTCACTAATGCCTTTTTAAAATGTTGTCTCATTTCCTTCCCTTCTTCCTTTTCCCTTTCCTGTCTTCTCTCCCTACTTCATCCTTCTCTCTCTCCATCCTACTCTTCCTTCCCTCATCCTTCACTTTCTTCTGTATAGTTTTTCTTGGTTCTCCTTAATTAAACTGTCCCAGGTTCCTTTTCACCGTATTCTCAAGTATTCCCAGCTGCTGCTAATTGAGATTTGTGGCACCTTCACCTATCTAATTGTTTTTATAACATCTCTGTTCCTAGTACTTTCCTAGGATGTGTTCTCCTCTTTTCTTTTTTTTTGTCCTCTGGAAAAAATTCTTTCCCATTAGCTGCCAGGGAACAACAGCTGTGCTGTGTTGGGTATTGATCAGAGTTGCTCCAAGTCAATATTACTCCAGAACCTTCTCACAATATTGAAGGTTTTATTTCTGTGGGTTTGATTCTCACTTAAAGAAAATCAACTACTGAACTAAATGTTAAATACAAATACCAATATCTTCAAACTGGTGAACGTCCTTGGCTCCTGCTATAGGGTCACTAGTAGACTGTTAGAACTGGATCTGTTTTGAGTTTTCCTTCACTTCCTAAATCTTTATTTTCTTCTAGTTAATTGGATATCCCAAGTAAAAAAAAGAAAACAACAACAAACAACCAAAACCAAAACAAAACAAAAAAAAAACCCAAACCCAAACCATCAACCAAAACAAAACAACAAACTTTTCTAAAGCAGATCCATTCTTAGAAAAAGACTTAGCATAGAGCAGGAGCTGTGGAAGCTCTTGAAGAATTTTAATGGCACAGAAGGTTAGTCAAACTGTAATTAGCTGTAATTGGCTCCCACATACGTTGTGACATAGTTGCCTAGAGCTAAGTGGCACCAAGTGTGTGTTTCCCTTCTCCTGCAATCGGTCAAAACAGAATCAAAGGAATTGATTCTAAACTGATATTTACAGGGTGAAATTGCAAAAAGGACAACCCAATGAATATGCTGCTTGAGGAGCAAATATTTTCCTCTAGTTTAATGGGGATTTTGGAACAGGAATTGTATCTACTTAATTCAATGGTGGTTATAAACAAAGCGCCCAGCAATGACTGTGTAAGAGAATGAGCTCCCATTTACTACACAGTTCTTCATGAAGAGTTAATAGCTGTGAAAAGAAGCTTTCATCAAAAGTGATTAGAGGAATTCTTTCCACACTGTTTTATCAGACTTTCATGAACTTATATAACATCTTTAAAACCTTTCGAAACTAAATAGCTGAATAATTCCAAACCCACTTGTTTAAAAGAAATAAAAATATATTCTTCTATCAACATCTTTACTGTATAAACTAATACAGCACAAATTGTGTGCTTTTTTTTTTTAAAAGCATGTTTCTTCGGGTGATTTGCTGCAATAATATTCATAGCCATTAATAAGGCTTTGATCTTAGCTAACTAAATAATAACACTTTAAAAATAATTGTTTAGAAAGGAAACCCCTGAAAAGTCAAGCTTGGCTCAGATCAAAAATATACTTTTACTCCTTCCCAAAACACTAAGTGGATCCAAAGTTAGAAGAAGAAAGGAAAAAAAAAAGGAAAAATGTCAAGAAAAAGATTGTAACTTTTGCAAGTTTTAGAATGCAACTGAAATAAATGTCTAGACTAAATATTTGTAAGTAAAATCATAACCAAACCACACAAATTTCTCAAAAAAATTACCTTCTTTATGAGTATTTTTAAAGTTTTTCTACCTTGCAGTAGTGCAAGATGTCAAAACTAATACACATTTTCTGCAGATTTTTATTGATGATGATAATAGTAATATGTTTTCTCTTTCAGCAATCCAAACTTCATCATAAAACTTTGGGCCACGTGAAGTGCTCACATCAATGTTTATGAGGAGTTCCTGTTTCCTGCCTGTCCTCCTCGCAGTGCTTGACCAGGGAGCTAAGCCTGTTGAAACTCCAGCCCCAGATAAGGTAGAAATAGCCCAGTCCAGTTATTTCTGCCTCACTCCTGCACAGAAACCTCAGCTGTGCCAGTCTTAGATCCGGTTTCTTCTTTGATTCGGATCAAAGACTTCACCTGTGCTCCTCTCCTGGCTTAGTGGAGTACCTGAACCTGTGGAATGTCGTGTATCCTGAGATGGAGAGTGCTCAGTCATGGGTGGTGAAGCGTTCTGTAAACAGAGACGGATGCTGCACTGCTCCAGTTCTGTACTTCTCTGAGGTGAAAAAAAAACCTTCTGGTCTGAATTTGGCAGAAGATTTCAATTCTTGTACCTGTACTGCAGTATTGCATAAAGGAAAAGAAAATGTTATGGTTGAGGGGGGGGATGATTGTTTCTTTGTTTAATTTTTCTTTTTTCTTTCCTGAGAAAGGCTGACGACTGATGCATATTGTTTAGTCTATGATTGGCTTTCTGACCATGATGCCTGCATGGATATGCATATTTAACTTGATCTCTAGGTGCCTGAGGGCAATTAAGAAAGTCAGAAAGAGACTAAGAGGTTTGGTTTAAGGTGTGCCTTTGAAAAGCAACCTTTCGTTGAATGAGATCAAAATTCCTGTTAATCCTGTTTGGAGGGGCTTCTGCTCCTTTTAACAATGGGTAGGGAGTGAAAGGTGAATAATGCAGGGATGGTAAATGACATCAGTGCCAGGATATGAAAAACCTGGTTACTACAGTGTTAATTCCCTGCTTGACAACTGTTCAGCTGCAGGCATTTCTATTTGTCAGACTTGAACCTGTGTGTGCATTTACGTGCATGTGGTTTCTCAAGCAAATTGCTGAGCAGCATTTTCATTGGTGGGTTTTTTTGTTTTTCGTATTTGTCCTGGTTTGGTTTTCGTTTTCGTTTTTTTTTTTTTTTNTTTCTTTTTGTTCTTGTTTGGTTTTTGTTTTTTTTTTTTTTTTTTTTTTTTTTTTTTTACAGTAATATAGTAAATATTTTTTAAATAGTTGTTATTGCAGTTACATTATCATTAGCCATCTGAAACCCACAAATAGCCAAAGTTCTTCTGGAACAAAAAGGGCTTCATAGACCATGGTTAAGTTATCATCTTTCTGCAGGAAGTCGTGACAAAAATGAGGGTTTTTTCCACTTTAGACGCTTTAGGAATGTGCAGTGCCAAACTCACTCATGCAGGGCAAATGTTTCTGAAATGTGCTTTACCTTTCTTTACTTCAGTAGTTTCCATCCTTTTGTTTCAAGATGGTTTTTGAAGTGACTCTTTCAGGATGTTTTCAAACATTTTCTTGACCCTTAGCTGGATGTCTCTGAACCACAAAGAAAGTTTTCAATGAAAAAGTTGTCATAACTGAGAAATATGATTGTACTGGAGGGATGAAAGTAGAAAGAAAAAGAATGAGACCAAATGGATTTTAGGTTCTGAACATTATTGTACAATACCTTTTAGTCAAAAGCAGTTATTTTGGATTAATGATGTTCTTAAATTTTCCTGTACAACACAGTCAGTCTCTGTTTAACATTGCTGAACTGTAAAACAGCTATTTCACAAAATCCATTTGCTTCTGACAACTTCATTCCTCTCTGTCCTGTCCTTTCTCTTTTCTTAGAATAGAAAAGAGAAGAAATAGATGATGAGAGGAGAAATATGAACATAGTAGAGGCAAAAGGCAGAAACAAGAAAAAGGAGATATAACAAGGAAGGAAGCAGATGGAAGAGGAAAATTGCTAGTTTTTTCAAGACATTGTCTGCAGTCATTATATGCTTCTTTGGGCAAGCAATGTAAAAGCAATAAGAGATAGAAAGATGTTTTCTTGGGCAACTACTAATGATGAGAATGATATTTTGGGAATTGGTTTTAAAGTTTAATTACCTACCCTTTCACTAAGTGATCATGGTCAGCATTAATATCAATACTATTTAGCAAATTATTATGAAAAGGCCACTTCCACTTACCACCAACTGTAAGAAACAGCAGATGATAACAGGCAAACACAGCAGTCAACAATGTAAAAGCAAGAGGGCAAGCTCTACTATTTCCAAGGATAAACTTTATGTGAACTGAAACTCTTTAGCTCATTTTTTCCAGAAAAAAAAATTCAAACTCTATGTCATCACTAAACAGTGATGAGAACAGAAACATCACTGTTTAGTGGTGACAAAAATGGTTCTTTAATAAAACACCAGAAGTGTTTTAACTGAAAAAGTCAGAAAATAGGTGATGGCTGATTCAAATGTAAAAATAAATTAAAACCAAAACTGCTCTTCAGGTACTTTCTTTGTGTTGACTGGAAATCATTTTTGACAGGGATCAGACCGTAGATAGCGGGAAAAATTGAATAGATTCTACACTGGCATTGTACACATACTGTTTGTCTCACAAACAGGGAAATATGTTGGATATAAAAGGAAAAAAATATTTAAACATTGGTTCACCAACAACATGAAACAGTAGTTTGGAGGTAAAAGTGGAATATAAAAATGTGGTATGAAAATGTACAATTTACACTGGAACAAGAAGAGCACATTGTGCTTCAGACTTCCAGTACCACAAGATAATGCAATAATATGGGGATACTGCCAGAAAACAACTGGGAAGCAGAATTTGTAACTTTTTTATTTTTATATTCTTTTAGTATCACCTCTAGCAATGACACTGACTTCCTTCGGTGGAAATGATTTTCAATGTTATTTATTTATTTATTTATGAAATGGAGTATTAAGATATGCTTTAAAAAACATAAGCTAAATTTGCTGCTGGGTCAGCTTCAGGTTTTGTATATGATGAAGGAATCTAG
Source organism: Cephalopterus ornatus (assembly GCA_013396775.1). Taxonomy (NCBI): domain Eukaryota; kingdom Metazoa; phylum Chordata; class Aves; order Passeriformes; family Cotingidae; genus Cephalopterus; species Cephalopterus ornatus. The sequence goes on along the minus strand of VZRE01012647.1, from coordinate 124,469 downwards.
GGTTGAAACCAAAGCAATTGAGAATATGCTTTACAAGGATAAATAGAAGAAAAAGGACAGAAAATGATAAAGGATTGAATATGAGAGTATGACAAAGCAAAGCAAAAAATCAAAACAACACAGAGAAAGAAAGATAAACCAGGTACTTCAAACTCCTGCAGGCAATTTCATTGTAACATGTTTTTTCCAGTTCTAATATCTAAGTTTATGAATGTCTGCAAGGGTTCAAATTTCAATAAAATTCCCTCCCTAGTCTGAAACTAGCTTTTAGAGTCATGTTTTCTGCATGCTAAGTCTCCTACAAAGTTGAAACTGAAATGTCTTGCTGCTAGCGACTGTATATATTCTCTTTCATACACACTTATGCCTTACTGCTCTTACTTTCTGTTTTCTTGCTTTTTCTTGCTTAGATACTGGGCAGTAAGAAAATATTCTGTTTACTTTATTAAAATAAGGCAGGAAAGAGGGGCTAGAATTCCCATTTTGTCTCCAAGCTATCAGAAGAAAACCAGTGGCCTGCTCTGATCCCTTTTAACTCGTGTTCCTTGTAACTGTAATATTCCAACAACCTATGGCTGTAGCAGAGAAGGAAAAGATGAACAGAGCTCTCTGGTGTTGGGTAGTGATGGAAAACCAAGCATAGACCTTCCCTTTTAAAAACAAGCCAGAGAAAGTGAATCAAGAGCTCTCCAGAATTCAATTCTCTCACCTGAGTGAACAGACAGCTGCTGCCACACCATGCTGAACTGGCAAGCACTTTCTTAATTACTCAGCCCTTCCAGAAGGCAACACTTCAGTGGTGATGAAGAGGCACAATTTCCAGAGCTTCAGTGGGAATTGTTTTCATCTCCTCAGAAGATTTATCGGAAGTATTCTGCTAACGTTAGACTATATATAAGGCATTTTCCTGTCTGAATGCATATTGAACTGTTAAAAAGGCAACCTTCCCACTTTCATCTCACTGTTGCTACAAATATTTCCCCTCAGAAGGGTATGGAGCACATGGAATAACGTACACTGCTAGTCCTTTTGCAGATTTCTGTTTCACAAACTTTAACCTACAAACAGCAGGTTGATTTCTCTTGACTATCATGTATAAAAGACACCTGAAGGCTTCAAGCTGCTTGAAGGTCATGGGGTGAAGAGTGGAATGAATCTCCATTGCTTCAATAAGCCACCTGAAAGGATGTTTTTATTCAGATTTAGACAGTTTTGTGTGCAAAAATTAGTTATTCTTTGATGCAATTAAACAATCCTCTAAATGTAGACCTTTAAGGGGAAGGATAAGAAGACACCATCTCTTCCCCTTACACTTGGCAAATGACCACAAAAAAATCTGTTTCCAATTTTGTCTTCCCTGAGGAAGTTTGAGAATTTACTTCTAATATTCAATGTTCAGCATCACAGTATTTAGGTATCATCACTCACAGTGTTTTTTTTTTTTTTCAATCTGGTGTCTGTAAAGGTTTTTATAAATGCTAGCAAAAAGAAAAAAACCAGAACTTTCGAAGTAAGGAGAGCATTTTTTTAGGTGGCTGTTAAAGAGCAAGTGTTGGAATAAATTCCTATCTTAAATTTTGAACACACATATTTTTTATCCATATTACTATGGTAATTTTCTAGCCCAGTCCACTGTTATTTTTATCTCTCTGAGTAATTGAAAAAAAAAAAAAAAGAGTAAGTCTTCTGTTGTGGAAGTGGATATCTTTTTGTTCTCCCAGTACAAACAATTTCTTAAAGCTTAATTTTAGGAAAACAATTGGGACAAAAAACTCTACATTTCCTAAAATTCAGTGAACAATCTTTTTTCTCTTTTGTTTGTTTGGGATTTTGTTGGTTTGGTTTGGTTTTTTGTTTTCATTTTATGGAGAGGCCAGATCTAGTCTATTTGGAAGGCAATTTCCATAATATATACCTTTTATTTTGTTTATTTTTATGATTTATTTCTTCATCACTTAGACAAGAGAAATACAGACATGTACTTTCTTTTCTAAAGAATTCATCACCAATTTTCATTCTTCTTCCTTCAATATGGTATTCTCACTAGTAGTAAATCTCACTTTTCAATTGGCCCAGTGACTGCATATCATCAACTGTTAGTTACTTCTATGCTTTTAACATTTGGAATGGAAGGAAGCCAGAGTCCAAGGACTTCTATGAGTCATGTGTTAATTGCCCAGATGATAAATTCTCTATAGCCATGTGTATAATTTAGTGTTGGTTCTATAGTAAGAAAACTGCAGGAATACCAACTCATATCTCAGCTTATGAAACCAAGTAAACCGTGCAGAAGTAGAATTACATAAATTGAATTTTGTTGCCTCCCTTTATTGATAAGAAAGTGCCTGATAAGACTGAGTGAAAGATTTTAGTGTTTGTTACATTATTCTGAATGAGGGTTTAAGAATGTTTGAAACAAATAACTTTTGAATACTGTGGATAAAGATGATTAGGAAAACAAAAGACAAAAGTAGGCCAAGTTTGCAGAAGCTGAACTTAAAATATTTTAGCAATACCAAAAATATTAGTTAACCAAGAAAAGCAGAGACTGATTAATAGTCTAATTCACTTTGTGTGACTTATTTTCCAGACTCAGTGTTCTGGTTTCAGTTTTTCTTCACCTTGTTTTATTCTTTCAATTGTGTGGATACTCCTTTGTGGATACAAATGTGTTTATAGCGAAATCTTACCTATCCCCATCTCTTTCTCTGTTCTCTAACATGGAATGATTGCTCAAATCTTTTCATGCTCTGCCTGAAGACTATGTATCCCACTTATATGCTCCAAAAATGAATCCCACTCAGTCTCTTCATTTATTTTCATTGCTTCCTTCATTCCTTCTATCTGTGATCTTGATATATGTTATATTCCGGTTTTATGCCACAGCAACACCAGTAAATCAGTGGTTCATTTCTATTCTGAAGATTTTCTCCTTTCTAAGACAAGAAAGATACGCTACTGTAGCTGCTTGTCATCTAAATATCTTAGAATAACATCATTTTCTAGCAAATGAACGAAGCATATTACTACACTGTTTTTCCTTTATTGTATTGTTTAAATTTGAAATGTCAATTAGTGTGGTCCATTCTAAAACAAACTACAGCAAAGTACTGCTCTTTGTTGATTTTTGAAAATTATTATTATTATTATTAGATATAAAAGAACACAATTGAACCATCTTCAACCAAGAGGAAAGAATAAATATTACAGAACTTTATAAATGGTTTCTGCTTTTATTTAAAGACTGACATGGTTGTAACAGGGCTACAGTGTTAAAGGGATACAGTGTTGGTGGATAAGGGAAGAACAACTGACATTGTCTACCTGTACTTGTGAAAGGCATGAGATGTCCCACGTGACACCCTTGTCTCTAAACTGGAAGGACATGGATTTCATGGACGGACCATTCTGTGGACAAGGAATTGGCTGGCGAGTTGCAGTCAATGGCTCAGTGTCCAAGGGGAGAGAAGCGACGAGTGATGTTCCCCAGGGATTCTGTACCCAGGAACTGGTGCTGTTCCACATCTTTGTCACCAAGATGGGACTGAGGGCACCCTCAGCAAGTTTGCTGATGTCACCCAGCTGTGTGAAGTGGTTGAAAAACTGTAGGAAAGGGATGGAATCCAGAGGGACCTGGAAAAGCTTGAGAGGTGGTCCCATGCAAACCTCATGAAGTTCAACAGGGCCAAGTACAAGGTCCTGCATATGGGTCAGGGCAATCCCAAACACAAATACAGGCTGGGCAGAGAATGCTGAAATAGTGTTGCAGACCACATCTTGCTGGAAAAAAAATTCCCGACTTGAGTAAGGGCAACATGTAATTGCATCTGGTTTATTATTTTTAATGTACAAAAAACGGTTTGGATTCTCAGTTACCTTGTTTACACAAGAATGGGTTTGTAGCATCATTTTAGCTTGGGCTCCTGAAATTCATCTCATGTTCTCATGAAAAAAGGTACCTGAATCTCAAAAAACCCCAAACCAACAACACACGTAGAAAAGTGTACCCAGTTTAAAAAAACAAACTTTTTTGACTTTGGCTGGAGATTTAGATGTTGAAGCTGCAGTTTAAATTGAGAACAGGAGCCAAACCCAAGAATATGTTGGAATTCAGTTTTATATAATGGAAGTCACACTTGTACTTGCTACATCTACACATGATCCAGGTGGGCATGATTTAGCTGCAGTTCTGAGGCTGTGTAACATCTCAGTGTGACACTGAGCTTGGTATTCTACTAACAGGGTTAACAGCTAAATGCATCTGCCTATTGCTTTCCAGTGCAGGGAAAGTGCGTAAAAGAACCTGAAGCAAGCTCTAAAGACATGGCCTAAATATACAGTCTCCAATGGACACACCGTGAGTAACATACTGAAGGAGTAAAAGGAAAGTTAAAAATGTCTAAGTGCCTGGGGAAATAGATATTTCATAGCTCAGTTGATGACTCATCATCCAGCTCTATCTAAAACTCAAACAATCCATAATAGCTGATGACTTCAGGGGTGGGAACAAGATTTAAGTTTCAATAAATGTAATAAGGGCTGAATCCTGAATATTGCCACAGCCTAGAGGTATTTTCTGGTTAAGTCAGCTAATAAAAGAGTTGCTAAGAGTAAAGGAATTCTACAGAATCATCTACCCTCAAGGTCTTTTGTGATTGTAGAGTGTTGCCACTGAAAAAAAAAAAATCCCTTGAATGCTATATGAGATGAAACAAATAGATGAAGCATTGTCAAAGTGAAGAGTTTGATGTATCAAGTGATGGCATAAAATCAACTGATTCAGACATAGCCAGTGGCTTAGGCTGCTTCTTAGGCTTTTTTGAGATAGGAACACACAGTGTACATTGTCTTTTCTGCAATTAAAATTGTCAAGGAATGGCGTGATGAAACCTTTTCAGAGAGTTTCAAGCTCAAGACACAAGGTGAGGAGCACTTACAATGAACCTTTTCACTACAATGAAAAACCCTCATGATTTCCTTCATTGGTTACTCAAGGACAAACATTGGATAAAGGGAAATAGGTGTATCAGAAAAGATTTTAGCATGATATTTTTCATGCTGAAAGAGAAAATAATGCAAAACTTCTGACACAATTTGCATATAATGTCTTAGAGGAAATGAATAATACTAGAAAAGTCTCTTAATATATTGTCTAACTTTGAAGAAGAAAAAATCATTTTATTATTTGAGTTTTTCTTCAGAGGAAAAAATGACTTCAAAAGGAATTTAATGTAGATATTTTTGCTTTTAGTAATTACATAGCAACTCTATCACTTAAAAGGTTAAAGCTGCAGAAAATCTCAGTGAAGTACTGATTTCCCAGGGCCTATCATCTCAAAAATAATACAATACATAATGCAAAGACAGATCCAAAACTCCCTGCTGTGTATCACATGTGATTCACAATTATTAATAATCTAGTATTGCAACTGGAGCTGTATCTCTTGCTTAAAATGTGGGAAATATTTGCCTGAGTAACATATTTTCATAAGCTTAAGCTATGTCTGGCCTTAGCCCACTGAAGTCTACCTGCTGTTTGTTAGAAGGCATTATACAGGCAATAAAGAGAATTCCTGATATTCTCTTTCGGTGGAATAATATAGACATGAAAGCTGGCAACCAGGAAAGCCATGAAAGCATCTCAAAATGAAATATTAAACTTAAATTTGGTGTTTTGTGCTGTTTATCTTCAAGGGTAGAGGACGTTTGACTTAGCTGTTTGCTTTCTAAGATGAAATAATAATACCTGTGGATAAGGGGACAGTAGTGAGTGTTGCCTGTCTTTATTTGAGAAGGCTTTTGATGTGGTCTTTTCTAGCATCCTTGTTGTATGCAGCCTGGCACATTGTGGTCTAGCCAGGTGATCTACTAGATGGGTCAGAAACAAGTTGGGTCCTTCAGTCAGCCTGTTTAGTGATTCCTCCTCTGGTTCAAGGTCAGTAACAGGTGGAGTTTCTTCAGGATGTGCCCTGGGATCTGGACTATGTAACACCTTCATCAATGACCTAGAGGGGAAAAAGATGTACACTCTCATTTGGTTTATGAATGATTTTTCTTCTTTAGATGACAACATATGAATTACTGTGTCCAGTTCAGGCCTCCCCAGTACAGGTGAGGCACTGCCAAACTGGAGCAAATTCAGCAGAGGACCACCAAGCTGATCAGGGGCTGAGGAACATGCCCTACAATAAGAGGCTGGGGAAGATGGATTTGTTCAGCCTGAATGAGAGACAGCTGCCAGTGGGGTGGTCTTTGAATAGACAGATCTAGGCTCTTCACTAAGGAATGTGTCACGTGGATTTGAGACAGTGGACATGAACTGAGAAAAAGATATTATATCTGGAAACAGAAAAAAACTTTTTCCCTTTGAACACGGTCAAGAAGAGAAGGTTGTCAGAGGTTGCACAGTGTCTGTTTCTGGAAGGTTAAAAACCCACTTGGACAAAGCCCTGAATGACCTGGTCTGATCACACACTTGACCCTTTTTTGAGTTGGAGACTGGGTGAATTTACCTCTTGAGATTCCTTCCAACTGGAATTATTCAATGATTCTCTATTAACAAAGGCAATTTTTCCACGTTGACCTTGACCAGCAGCTAAACACCCACACAGCTGCTAGTTCAGAGGCTGTGCAGTGAATGTTCAACAACAGTCAAAACATCAGTGTGTTAACAACACTGTTTTAGCCACAAGTCTAAATCACAGCACGATACAGGATGCTGTGAAAAAAATTATCATTATCCCAGCCAGGCTCAGTACAAATACCTGCAAAAAATCACAGCAAAATGCTGAGGCAACCTGTAATCTTAGTGTGTATCATAATTATGAACACCCCTGGGCACTGTGTGTTATTAGTATCTTGTCCAACATATCACTATTACTTCCGCTGAATAAAGTCTGATGCAATGTGTGTGGAAATGCACATAAAAACTGTTGTCACATCATAGAATCCCTAAAGTCAGCCCAAAAAGTAAGCTCATGAAACTTAACCATACGGAGAAGGAGCAGTAATTTTATGGGTTGAGAATTGCTGCCTTTTGCTTTCTAGATTTCTTACTTAAAAAAAATATCATTGTGCCTAAACTAATAGAAACCTCTGAGTTCTACATTGGAATCATTAGTATCTCATTGGAAAGCAATTTACAACTACTGGCTTCAAATATTACCCTAAAAAAAAAAGATTTAATTACATCGACTGTCTGAGAGTGGATGATTTCCTTCTTTTCCATTATTTTGTTTGGTTAAAAAGAATCGCCAGACATGCAAATCAAGATTTCTCATGAAACCTGCCAATATAACCAATAAGTAAGTGGACTGCAGTAGAACTAACAAAGCGGGAAAATTTAACACAGATCGAGTTGCTGTAGGCAAGCGTAATAAACCCCATAAAATCTCGTAGTACTGAGTGAAATACATGTTATGGCAGTGGGTGGGCTGATTTCTTGCCCAAAAGCATTTATGTTCTGCAAAGGAAATATAAGAACAGAGTAAGGATTTGCTCTGCTAGCAGATCTAAAAGAGGAAGTAAAAAGGTTAAAGAGCAATGGAGAGCCTGAGAGAGAGTTAAGTTGGTGGAACCAGCAGGGGTCTGCCCTCTCTGAGAGAGAAGCAGGGACAGGCACAAGAAAAACATATCAAGGAGATCCTTATCATTCTCCCACCAGGCAGAAGACAGTAGCTTATAGCAATGGAGTGCCTGGAGGCAAGTCCATGCTCAGGGCAGCAGACAAACCCTCTCCTTGCCCACCTCACCTTTCCAGCTGCATCTGTACAGCAGGTATGAGGATGTGCAAGGCCAGTCAATGTATGATATTTATGACAGTCCATTTGCATCAGAGGTATTGCCAAAATCAGAAAGGCTCATCCCTTGTATCACAAGAAAAAAAAGACAGTTTATAGTTATATGTGAATCCCTTCTCGGGGGAGGAGAGGATCCAATATTGCAGAGAGACCCTCCTGTTACGGAGCTTTGTTGCCTCCGTGGAGCCCAGGTTAAGGACATCGCTAGGTAATTCCCTTGCCTGTCACAGGCTTGGAATATCACCCAGCACTGCTCTTCCATGTGGGTGGCAATGAAGCTGCAATGCATGGTCCAAGGACAATCAAAAGAGGCTTCAGACCCCTGGGATTGTTGGTAAGGGAATACAGAGCACGGGTGATTTTTTCCTCTATCCTCTATCCTTCCTCTATCATCAGTTGTGGACAGCAACACTGGAAGACATAGGTGGACCTAGTCTATTAACACATGATTCTGTGGCTAGTCTCAGTGCTGCAGTTTTGGGGTTCTTTTGATAATGAAATGGCTTATGTGACACCAGGCCTGGTGTCAAATGGGATTCACCATTCTCAAAGAGGGAAGGGAGTCTTTGCTCACAGGTTAGTGGGGTTAACTGATAGACTTTTAAACTAGGCTTGAATTGGCAGGGATATAATGTGAGGCGTGTCCTTGGCAAGCTGTGAGATGACACAGCAAGTTTAGATGGAAAGAGTGCTAGTGAGGCCCCTCAGCCTGTTTCTCTGAGGTGTGCTTGAGTGCACTGCAGCACAGTGAAAGTCTTATGGTTAAGAGCTGGAGGGTCCCAAAGTAATAGGAGCCAGTGGAGGAACAGAAGCAAATTACCTCAAAGGAATTCAGGTATGTTCCTCTAAGAAGGTGACAATGCCCAGCTGAAATGCCTCTACACCAGTGCATTCAGCCACTGCACTATTGGAAAGCTCTGACCTACTTGGTGGGACATATCTCATGGTTGGAGTGTGGCTATCAATTACTACAGGCTGTTCAGAAGAGACAGTGAGAAAGGAGGGTTGGAGGGGTTGCCTTCTGCATCAAGAATTGTGAACTGAACTGCTGCCTCTGAAGAATAACTGTGAGCAGGTTGAAAGCTTGTGGGCAAGAATTAGAGACCAAGGCACCAGGCAGGGGGTGTTGGACTACATGATCTTTGTAGGACCCTCCTAACACAAATTACTCTATATGATTCTATGATTGTAGAGGAAGAGAGTGCTTATTGGTTATTCTTACAAATGTGAAGTTCAGTGTTATCAAGGCTGTAAGAAATAGATGAAGATCATTTAAGTTTTTTAAAACCAAAAGTCATAATTAGAAATGTACTTTTGACTGAAATAGATAGATGAGCATTTAATGCCTGAATAATAGCCTGTACAGAAAGATCTAATGTTCTTCCTTTAGGGTTACCTTTAATTGTTTCACCTTATCTTTCTGAAACATTTTTGTGATGTCTATTTTTTCTTCTATTTTAGGTTCTACCTTACAGAATCTGTATGGTAACATGAAGTGAAGAATAATAATGGACTGCATTTTTTGTTGGTTTGGGGTTTTTTTTAATCCATTCTGTAATAAAAAAATCCTGTTAGAATGTAGTATCAGCTGCAATGGACAGAAAGCAAATACTTCATAGCAAGCACAAAACCTGTGCTTTATGAGTTGGTGAAGGAGCAAAGTTTACATTTGGGAAGGTATTTCAAACATAGTGTGTTTTAATGGTCAGTTACCCATGGCACAAGAGTTTGCCATATTTTGTAAAATAAATTAAAAAAAAAATCATATGTCAAAGTATTAGTCTGAGCAGTTTTTTTATACACAGAGGAAAACCAGTTTAGCTTTAAAGTAAGGAGAGAAATGTATGAGAATTCATTTAAGTATGAGATTCAGCTGTGAGATTCTGGTTTTTGAAAATCAAGGGTCTCAAATACATCCTTTGAAGAACTGAGAAGAAAATAGCAAGGCAATTGAGGGACTTCAGAGTAACTCTCTCTTAATAATTTTTTGAAGTTTTTGATTGGTATTGTTGCTTTTATTTTCTGGTTTTATTTACTTATTTTTTGTTTGGTTTTTTTTTGTTTGTTTGGTTTGGTTTTTGTTTGTTGTTGGTTTTTGTGGATGGTGGGGGTTTCCCTCTCCCCTCCCAAGTTTCTTTTATGTAATACTGTAAAGGAAAAGGTAACTGTTTAAGAGAGCTGATTTTTTCGATTTACTGTTCCCTGAATACTTCAGAATAACATTGTAAATCTGCACAGCGTGTTTTGCATGTTGTCAGATTCTTACCAATGAAGGATTACTGCAGTATGGACATGGACATATAGGTGCAACACTGTGCTGTTTCGTCATTTGGAACTTAAACCTAAAGCTTCTCCAAATGCTCTCTCTTATATTGGCATCAAAGGATCTCACCATGCAAGTGCTAGCCTGACTTTCAATATAAACAAGAGGTCCATGATTCTACAGTGAGTATTTCTGACAGTTCAGAGATTTTCAGACTGTCTACTGTGCCTTTCTTCATAGCTCACAGAAGATGTAATCTGCTTCTAGAGAAAAAGCCTTAGCAGACACTAAATTGACCATCCAACCGCTGTGACACTGTTTCTTATAGCTTAAAAGAGAGATACAGGTCATAATCCTCAATTCATTCTATCTTGCGGTGAGAATTTGATAGCTAGTTAATTTCCCCTTATTGGAACTCTAACTGTTTGAGAATCTGACTCTTAACATCCAGAATAATATCCCACCAAATTATAGGCACATCCAGCAGTTTGTACGTGATAACAGTACAAAATAAGGAGTGAAAAATCTAGATAATATGATGGCTGCGTTGAAGGCTGGAGGGCTGACATAGCTGTTTGTGTCACTGTTTATCTACCTCAAATGGTACAGTTAATCTCTGACCCTGCAAAGTGGTCCATCTGGCTGGAAGGCACAGTGCCCTTGCAGAGCCCTGCTGAAGTCAATGGGGTCCACATGCCAGGAGCAGCTTGCAGGGCAGGGCTAATTCTGTCAATTAATAACTGGGTTCCATTACACAAACATCTGTGTCAGGTTTCCCTGAAGAAGTCCAACACAGCTCCATTATTGTTTTATAATTAAAAGACCTTTTTTTTCCAGCTATAACAATTTCCACAAATCTCAGAGTAGTACTTTCTGCACAGATCTGCAGAACACAACACTGAGAGCTTCTCCAAAATCCTTGACATATGCATAAAGCATATGGCACAGTTCTATAATTGTCTTATGTAGCAGGAACCTTGGAAATCTTAAAAGATCAAGAACTGCAGAAGGGAATAACTTGAACATTGCAAACCCTTTAATAGGTAAATGCTGTGCTTTCAGAAAGCCAACTGTAAAATTAATAAAAATGAATGTCAATGCAACGTAACAGGGAACATGAGGTAATCCTGGGCAACTGATTTTGAGATAACTATTTTTCCTAATTTAAAGAAATGCATTCTATAGCATTTTATTCATATCTCCATTTCTCAGTATAGTGTTTTATATCAGCTTTTCCAGCTTAAGACAATTTCAATCAATAGAAAGCTCCTATATTTAAATGTGCTATTAAGAATGAACATTTATTTGTGTTACTGAAAATGCTTTACAGACCCAAGAGAACTTGGAAAAACATTATTTGTTCACATATAGAAATAATACTTGGGCTGGGGTTCAGCTGAACTAAAGGTAGTAGACGATGCTTTTTGTCCAGAGAAGAGCAACGAGGCTGGTGAAGGGACTCGAGCACAAGTCCTATGAGGAGAGGCTGAGGGAGCTGGGGTTGTTTAGCCTGGAGAAGAGGAGGCTCAGGGGAGGCTTCATCGCTCGCTCTCTACAACTACCTGAAAGGAGGTTGTAGCCGGGTGGGGGATGGTCTCTTCTCCCAGGCAGCTATTGGTAAGACAAGAGGGCCTGGTCTCAAAGCTCTGCCAGGGGAGGTTTAGGTTGGATATTAGGAAGGAATTCTTTACAGAGAGGGTAATAAGGCATTGGAATGGGTTGCCCAGGGAGGTGGTGGATTCTCCATCCCTGGAGGTATTTAAGAAGAGACTGGATGTGCCACTTAGTGCCATGGTCTAGTAACTGTGGTGGTAGTGGATCAAGGGTTGGACTTGATGATCTCAGAGCTCCTTTCCAGCTGGGCTGATTCTATGATTCTGTGACTCTGATTCAACTGTGTTGTCATCTACAGCCTCAAGATGGATCAGCCTAAATGAATTGAGTGGGCTTTCAAGTGACTCTTGTCCTTCATATTCACCTTCATGTTCATGAAATATATATATATATATATTTCCGTAAAAAACAGGTAGGTAAATACTTTTTCATTGCAAAGGACCCCTGGGACTGTAGTATCAGAGGAAAGGAACAGCTTCATCGACAAGTGCTGACAGGCGAGGCACTGCTTTGCACCTCGTAAGGGTAAAGCTAGGGTATCAGAGAAACAATTAAAAGTCATCTCTGACAAATGATAAACACTGGAAGAACTATGCAGAGCTTCCACATGTGCTCCAAGTATGGCACGAAGAGTTCCATGCAATTTACCATCACTGACAATAAGGAGATGGAGAAGAAAGGTGAAAAAAACCCCCAAACAACCAAAGAATAGAACTTTTGTGATAACAAACACAACTAAGTATCAACTCTTGCTAAAAGTACAGTATTTTCTGACAGTACTATGGTATCAGGGTGATAACATGAGATCATGTGTGAAGGTGGAACTTGCAACAGTGACTTGTAGATAAAATAATTGATAATATTTAATACAGAGAAACGTAGTGCTGCACACAGATTTTGGAGGGGGAAAAAAAAGGCCTGATGTAAAGTATGTGTGTTCTAGTGGGTACTAACATTAAGAAAAGATACATTGCAATCACACAAGCTAATTCTATGTAAATGCTGGCTCCGCATAAATTAGGAAAGCAAATCAAATGGTAAAGCTGCTACCAATGAGACAGTTAATGTCACTATGCCACTGAAGAGATCCAGGATGTACTTGGATCTTGAATTCCTGTGAATAGTTTTGCTCTTTGTGTCCCCATGAAGTGTGTGGTCGTCGTGTGTATCAAACTATGTTATAGCTGGCCTAAAGCATCCTCCCTTGTAGCTGTAATCACCACAGCACCTCCAGTCTAAAGGGGAATAGATGCTTTGTTGGAAGCTACAGGAAAAAGCAGTACAACCATAATCTGCTCTACTCATTTTAAAAAAAAATATTTATGACTGTAATGTGGGACAAAGCATGTTAGAGCCTTTAGGAATATCTTAACCATTATGTTGGCAAAAAAACCAAAAGAACCAAAAAAACCCAACCAAACAACAAAAAAAATTGTCCAGACTCTAAATGGAACATCATGAGTAAGAGAATGGACAATTTCATCTGCTTTCAGATCCAGAGGGACAAACTTAAACATATATTAATCACAAAGTAAATGTGGTTTCTGTTTGTTAATATGCAAGCAGCAGTTCCTGTTTGCATCTAGAAGTCATTTAAAGATGAATATTTTTAGTACAATTTAAACTGACTCCCCTCATGAAATTATTTCTGTAGTGCTTTTTCCAAGATTATCACAGCAGACAATATACTTAGATATTGACTAAAAGCAATTTGCTGCTATTTAGGTGTAAGTTCCAAATTATAGTTGTTTGATAAGAAACTGCTTTCTCAAGTCACCAAGATATATATTCCTTTAGATAGAATATATAACAAGACTTTTAAGCTCCACCTCCATTTTCAAATTCAGTTTTAAACATTTTTTTCCAGTATACTGTCTCTCAGTTTCTTGACTGAAAAAAAAAGCCCAAGACCTCCCACTTCACCGCATGTTAACTTTCACAGAAACTTTTTAGATGTAAGAAATTGTATTCAATTGTAGTAATCTTGAATCCATGTAATTGCAATCAGCAGAAGTGGGTTTGGCACTGATATTTGCAATATTCTTAAACATTTTTTTTTTCAGAATTCCTGCATTATTACTCCCTGCTCTTTATACTCCACAATTCTGTTCTGTGACTTTTGCAAGTTGATAATTTTTTGTTCTGTTCATTTCCATAAGATCTCATTCCAACCTTATCTTGTCCTACTCAAGCACTCTTTCTGTTTAAAAAGGTTTTAAAGGATTTAAATCATATTGCTGAAATTATTTAACTTCACTAAAGGCTGGACTTGTGTTTTCACAATTATTTCCACTAAAGTAATTGTAAAACATGAGGTAGTTTCAAGTAACTATTCCAGAAAGAGGGGAATGTCAGTAAAGCTTTGATAGAAAACTGTGTGTAACATTTGGCACCTCAGAAACAGAAATAGTGGTTTGTATGCCTGATCTTAGAAAAAAAAGTCATATAGTATACTGGGTCCATGAGGAGAACCAAGAAAGCTGACAAAATGACACTGTAGAATCAACTAATGATATGTTTCTTCCTAAGTCAATATTGTTTCAGAGTTAGAAGAACCCTTCTGCTAGGGTAGCACAGAAAAGAAGGGTGAAATTAATTGCTAATCTGAACAAAATAAATTACTAAATGCAGAAAATTAAATAGAGGCGAGACTTCATCCAAAACTAAAGATTCAGCATGTCTTCTGTAATTAAATGTATTTCATATTTTAGCACCTTTAAGTTGCTGCAAAACCTAATTTGCATCATTAGATTTTGCCTGCCTTTATTCAAAATTTCAGTAGTAACATGGGGACACATTCTAAAGCAAAATCCCCTGAGTTTATATGAATGATATCACTGATAGATCCATTAACTGTGGACAAATAACTGTAACTACACCTCAGCTAAAGTGTCATGTGATATATTTCCCTCTCTTTACCCTGTTTCAGGCATAATCATGTGCATGTGCTCACACACATATTTTATATGTTTGAGAAGAAACATGTGAGTAACTGTAGGAACTGATTATTTACCAATAGAATTATAATAAATGGCATATAAACCCACCTGTGACTTCTCAGTGTAAAAATATGAATATTGTTAACAGCAAAACATGCTTTGCTCTGAAGTACCTCCTTCTTCTGTATTTGTCAAAGGGATTATCTATACCTGTTAAACACCAAACAGAAAGAAAACTTGTAACAATGCATAAAAATGTGATTTCTAACAACACCCTGATAAAGTAAACAAATAGATATTTCATCTCCTCACAAAACAGAACATAAATTTAACTTGCCTCCTTCCAGGTTAGCATATATGTTCTGTGATGCAATTATACCACAGCTCCTGCCTGGAAAGGACTAATATAAATTTACCATTCAGTTCTCTATTTGTGATAAGAGTCAGCTATTATATGATGAATCCATATAGTAGGTTTTCAGCATCAACAACAATAATCACTGCTCCAAAAATGTCATTATATTCATATGTAACACACTTTTTCAGTTGACATCTTGCATAATTAATACAAGGATTTGCAGTTCCAATACCATTCTCAGTGTTTAATCCTGTATATGGAAAGTCATTGTTTACGCTGCAGATGCTTGTAAACCATGTAAGAGGAAGGGAAATTTTTTCTTCATCTCTTGGAACAAGTAGAAGAATTTGCTTATTGACTAAAATATAAAATAGCTCTAATTACGATATAAATATAGTGTTAGATTGATGTTAAGCCATATCCTTCTTGTATTCCCATATCTCTTGAAGCAAGTTTTAAAATACAGTCTCATAAAACTGGTTGTATTTTCAACTCATTACCTTTCTTTTTAAGATTCTGTCTTTAGCAGACAAACCTTAACAATTTTGGTGAAAGCCATGAAAGTGTTTCATCGGATCCTACACATTTTAGCACCATCACCACCATCCTCCCGAACAAAAGGTGCAACCCAGCTGTTTATACAGAGGGTTCTGATAACTATTAACATTTAAAAGGATAAACAAAAGGCATAAAGTCTGAGTGTTGTTTGGTGTCAATTTCTGATGATTTTAGCACATTCTGGTGACTTGTAAATTATGTTCTGGCTCTCCCCTGTCAAACAAAAAATTACTTTACTTTGGATTTTATAATACTAAAAATGTCGGCATAATATGCCTCTTGCAGATTTTGTCTTTTTACTTAAAATTTTGAAAAAATATAGAATATTTCAGATAAAAGTAAAAGAATTATGAAATATTTTTTTCTTTCCCAGTACTTACAAAACTTGCCTTTTCCTACTTAATCTTTTTTCCCACTATTTGAAAAACATCTTTTAACTACTTTCTTTCCTATACAAACTCAGTCCATTTTCAAAACCTTCTCTACTTTTCTGTAATTTCTATATTTAATTTTCTCTCTTTAATTCTTCTTTCATAGAATCGTAGAACAGTTTGGGTTGGAAGGGACCTTAAAGATCACTTCATTCCAAACTCCTGCTGTGGACAGGGACACCTTCCACTAGACCAGGTTGCTCAGAGCTCCATCCAACCTGACTTTGAGCACCTCCAATGGTGGGATATCCACAAGTTATCTGAGCAACTTGTTCCGGTGTCTCACCACCCTCAGAATATTTTCTTTCGTATATCTAATTTAATTTAAATTTGCACTCTTTCAGTTTAAAACCATTACCCTGTAACTACAGGACCTGTTAAAACCTCTGTCCATCTTTCTTGTAGGACCCCTTTGTACAGTGAATGGTCACAAAAAATTCTCTCCAGAGCTTTCTCTTCTCCAGGCTGAACAACAGCTCTTTCAGCCTTTCCTCATAGGAGAGTTGCTCCAGCCCTCTGATCATTTTCGTGATCCTCCTCTGGACTACTCTAGCAAGTTCCTGTCCTTCCTGTGCTGGGAGCTCCTGATTCCAACACAGCGGTCTAGGTGGGATCTCACAGGAGCACATACTGCTCATTACATCCTCAAGGCCCTCACAAAGTCATTTTGAAGGCCTTAACCAGCTCGAAGACAAGCCATGTCAGTGTCTGAAAGCAATACTGAGGTCTAAAAATATTCCCCAGCAATAATGTCCCTCTCCTTACAGCAACAAAGGGGATGAATCCTCCCCCCAGATTTCATGGGACTTTCAACACTGACCGAGTCACTGACTCAGAAAGTCAGTCAAGTGTCTTCTCTAGTACAACACATGGAATTCCAGAAGCGAATATTCCAATACTGGTGGTCACTTCATATTGCTAGTTACATTTATTTAGGATGCATATGATTAGGGCATGACTCTGAAAATGTAGACAGGTCTAAATAAAATCAAAGGTAGATTTGCAGAAACCAAAACCAAACAAGGCCTTCCTTCCATGACCACTTTTCCAACCACACTTCTTCCTCCAGCACCACTTTTAATTTAGCCTGTAAGTGTCTGTGGACACCAGACAAAGATGGATGTTTATCATCATGTCATCTAACAAAATTATTAAAGGAAAGAAAATATTCTCTGACTCTGCTTTCATTTTGCAACTTTTTATTTCAAAAGGCTCCATCAGAGATTGATTATGTACAAAATTTATTAACTCTGTACAATATGTATTCTGACAATATGTACGAAGTAGACAGATCAGCAAAAAAACCTAGGGTGCATTCTTAGATTTCTCCCATCAATAAATACTGTAAAAACAGTGAATTACCTATAAAAGAGTTATTGCATTAGGCATATGAAAGAATCTGTACCACAACATATACTGCTGAATTTTTTTCTGTTTCAACATGGTGCCGTATGACAATATTTTCATAGCTACTGGTAGATGGGGGTAAGTTGCTGTTCCGACTTTGAATGTTTCCATTGTAAATCCTATTTTACAAGTGAATTAACTATGGCAGGCCACTTTAATAAGCATCAGACTGAACCTATGGGTCCTACTCATTTCAGTTACACAGCATGTAACTCATGTTCCCATTTGCTTTGAATAATGAAGCTACATAATCCAGCTATGTGTTAGAGTACACAAGCGTGGTAATCTCCCATCCAGATAATTATGTGCAACTCAAATTACATTCCATTAGCATGTTGGCTGGCTGATCACAGAGAACAGGGTGTATCCAGCCATAAAAGGTTGGAGCAGTCCAAATGAACCACTTTAATATATTCAAAGCAAAGCCAAGGCACCGAGACTGGCATTTTAAAGGGAGTAACTTATAGTGTGAAACCACAACTTTCTCCATAAGTAACTTACTTCACATCCCTACTGCCTTCAAGGGTGGATACAACCGAAGTTCAAAAAGTTACTTATGACTAAATTCAAACCTGTCAGGAGGTTGCAGCCTCATGCTAGGGGCAGCACAGTCTAAGCTGTGTGGAAGGGAGGGTGTGGAAGTTCTCAAACCAGTGTATCTTCACTCAAGTCATAATGCTGAGATGCAAAACTATTATTTCTTCAATCATTTGTCATAAAAGCTGAGTAACTTGTGTAGTTTCCTCTCTGCATGAATATATTACTTCTGTATTACAAAGATCACTGATACACATAAACATTATGACAATTACAATGAAGTCTTTAAACCTCCAGTTAATTTCAAATAGAAGAAAAAATAGAAGTTGAAAAGGAGTCCTACAGAGCAGTTTTTAGAAGAAGAACATCTGTGAGAAAATTTCAATGAAATTTTTTTATTCTATTGTTCTTAACTACCATTGAAGCCATATTCTGCAGGGAAGGAGGTGTACAGATAATAAATCAGTGTGTGTTTTGCTTGGTGTGAGCAGATCTCTCTGTTCCTATGCAGTTATGTAAATGTATCACTATATGCATTATAATCTCTGCTTGAAAGCCAAACTCTTCTTTTCCAGCTACTTTAGCTCATGGAAGTTGATATAAACTCTTAGGCATTATTACACCATCTGTGAAAGACTCAAAATTTCATGCCCGTTTTGCAAGATTACTGAGCTTTGAAATAGGTGACAGCCAAATGCTGCTTCTCTGGGAAGGCCTTGACTACAGACAGTACTTAGGGATAGGCAAAATATGTTTAAGATGGAGTGCAATTGTCTGCAACCAGTTCCAAATGAACACAAAACATCACCATAAACAGCACTTTTTAATACAGCCATCACACCTCTTTTGTGAAAACTGGATACAAATCTAGGAAGCAACAGCTCTTAGAAATGAGTACGTGCACATTTAAACTCTCAAAGGTAAAGAGAAAGGGCTTGAGAAAATTGAAACTGTTTTGAGACACCGCACAATGGAAAACAACGCCATTATATAGGTGAAACAAAGAGATTCCAAAAGGAGGACAATAAACTAAGCAATGAAAATGCAGTTTTGAGAGATGAGGAGTAAGAATCATGGCAATAATCACCATATTAAACAAATATGTAGTTTTCATTAACGTTTAATGCTGCAAGCATGAAAACAGATGTAAAAATGACATTGTGCCCCAAACCCAAAATATTTTTACAAATGTCATCTAAGACCGTTCTTCCTCTTGTGTAAAGTTCTCTTTGATGTGTCATTGCAATACTACAGGTAAATGGGTTCTCTACAGATTTCTCTTGATTCCTCTTTTCCAGTTGGCTTGACCTTGTTTTCCTATCTGTTCTATTATATCTGCTGCAGACAAAAAAAAATCTGAATGAAAACAATCATTATACATGCTCAGTTTACAATTTCTATTGCACTGTATTTGAAAGGACTGCTAACTTCAGAGAGTGATGATGAATTGGGGAATATTATACAATTGCATAGAATGCAATAAGCCAGACAAAAACTTAGTGGAGGTTTTGGGTTTTGGGGATTTTTTTGGTAGAAAGCTGTATTACTTGCAGTCACAAAGAAAACACAGTTAAACAGAAAGCCAGAGATTTTTAGCTAGAACTGATAGTAAATTTGTGCAAGAACAAACAAAAGGGAGAAAAGCAAGAAATACAACTAATCAAATAGGCTGATGGATAGCTTGTGACTCCAAATCAGCTGAAGTTTCGTTGAGGCTTTCCGAGACCACAAACAAGGCTTGATAACAAGCTGTAAGTGGGATTTTTGCTGAAGTAAATCCTTTCTAGGCAGTAAGCCAGTCAGACAGGTGATACATCATTGTAAAAATTAAGCAAATTTTTTAAATGGATATTAGTAGTAGTAGTAGTAGTAGTAGCAGCAGTAGTAGTGGTGGTGGTGGTGGTTTTATTAGTACTACTAAGTTTTTTGAAGGTCTAGTTTGCTGTTATATGCAATCATGTCAATCTTTTTTCCTTTTCTTGTTTCTGTTCAGCTTGGCAATATTCTGCTAAATCATATGATATACTGTTAGTGAATAGAGAGAGGTGTAGCTCACTGAGCACTTAGTCTAATTCAAATTTCCTTAGCTTCTGGTTTTTTTTCTTTCTGTTTTTTACTTGACCTTGCTGTATTTATGAACCACAAAATTAGGCCCCAGCCCTATTGCATCAAACCAAGGGATATGTAAGAATTTTCTATCCCAAAAAACTAATTCCAATGCCATTTTGAATTTTCTTCTTATACAGCTTGTAAACGTTCAACAGCTTCAGTAGGTTTTTGAATTAATGATGTCATAATGTCATTGTAGTCCCAACAATTCCTTTTAGGGTCACTCCATGTGAAGTTTGAAGGGTAAAATCTTGGATATACAAAAATATTTTCCAAATTATTTTTATTTTAATCTGACACTTTTTTTTTTCAAAATTCTAATTAATTTAACTCTTCACTGCAGTTAACCCAACAGTATCACTTTTGCTTCAACAGTTGTTTTGAAGGTGAACTCTATTTGCAAAATACTTTTATCATTGTTTGCAAGACACAAAAAATATTAGCAAAGAACGCATAAACTCTCATAATAAATTTCACTATCCATAAAAAAATAACCATAAAGAGAACCTTAGATGTAGGTTTAACAAAAAGGAAATGTAATTAATTCCAACATGTAGCTGATAAGAAGAAGAAAATGTAAGAAGAAAAAAATTAACAGATACTTGGATAGGATAAAAAAGCCTATTTCGAAGATCTTCTATGGTAAATCTAGTTCTGTTATGTCATAACATCATCATCATGATCAATATCTATGGAAACCCAAGTCCAGAAAGTTTCCTGTTGGACATCCACAGTATTGATAAATGATTATTGGCTGTCTGGAAATCAGCACATGAGACCCTTAAAAAACACTATATAAAGTGTCTCTGATATGAAGACTACAGATGCAAGAAAGTTATGAAAATGCACATGTATGAGTGTCTGAAGAACAAAAGAAACAAAGTGATCAGAGAAAGATGAGACTCATAACAAGATCGAAGAAAACAGAGCTAGGACAAGTAAAGCTGATGTAAATGAGCACTGCAAACTAACAGCCTAAGCTGATATCTGCAGTGCAAGAAAAAATAAATTAGGAGGTGTCTGCTCCCACAGTGAAACATGATAGGGGCTGATACAGCTTAGTGCCAGGAAAAGAGAATGTCCTGTGGTGGAAGGAAATTTATTGCCTCTGTAGCAGGAGGCAAGGCTGGTGAGACACTGTTGGGTGGACCCTCTTGTGAGACTCATTACAGACAGAGAGAAGAGTGACTTTCACTGCAAGGATGCTGAAAATTACAGAAAACACACGAATAACAGGTTGTAAAGAAGGGACTGTGTTTTCCTGAACAGAATTCTTGGATTTATTTTGGTCTCAAACTTGCATAAATAAGATCTTTGATAATGCTGCCTAGTGTAATAGGCTGATAGTGAAATATCTATTTGATAGTGAAATATATAATTTGCTTTACCCAATCTTTTTAAAAATGAATTTCAGAATTTGAGGGAGGGAAGCTGGGGAAAGAAAGAATGGTGCACTTGAATTAAATGGCATACTCCATACTTGTTAATTAGATTGTAAATTGCAGAAAACTCAGCTAAAATGTAAGAAGAAAATCCAGAAGAGCTTGTCTAGGAAATACTGAAAAGATAACTTGAAATCATAACTCAGGTGTACATAAAAGGTGAGAAGATTTTCCATTTGAAAACAGTTTTGTTAAAATCAGCGTGTTTAAAAGGGATGTGCCAATTTGACAAAATGTTGGAGAAAAACCCCATCCATTCCAGATTTATCATTTCATCTATATAAGGAAAAAGTGCTATTTTGTTTTTGGAATATTGCTATGTTCTTGTTTTTTACATCAGTTATTATGGACTCCTGATGAACAGGGTACATAAATTCCCAGACCTCCAAATCCTGGCAGAATGCAGGGGAGGAAAGAGCCCTTTACCCTCACCCATTGCTCCCTGGTATCTTGCCCCCCTTTTTCAGGTCAGATGGCTCTTATTTCATTTTAGCTGCCTAAAATAAGGTGTTCCACCTGGGTCCATCTTCTGTGGTCAACAGGCTTCTCCAATAAAAATCATTTCAGTTATTTTACTGATGGTTAAAGTAACCTCCCTCTGAGGTTATTTGTTTAATGCTGTAGAGCTACGTCTACTTTACAATTTCCTTTCCTGGAACAATACAAACCCCGTGTGCTACAATCCCAAACAGTAAACTACATTGTTTGGGTATATTGTGTTAAAACTACCCACATGAATTCTAAATTTCTTTTTAGCCCTCCAGTGAAAAGACAAGTAAAACCATTTAAGAAAGGAATTCCTTATGTGCACAGTAACTAATTTGAATCATAAAAATATTGGAGAATTACTGATCTAGGCAACACAATGTATTAAAAACTTATGAACATTATGCTTTTAGTTTGAACTTCCACTTTGATGCTTAGAGGCATTTATTCCCCTTTTCAAGTGTTTTTCTTTTTTTTTTTCCTTCCTTTTTTTTTTAATTTTCTTTTATATGAGCAGTATTTCCCTTTTATTTATTTCTTTGAGCTAATTTCCAGTGTATGAGGTCTACTAGATTTTATCCAAATAGCATGGATGCCTGAGAGTAGGAGATGAATATTTCATATAGAGAGAAGAGACATTCAACACTGAAAACCCGAGGTCACTCTGTATCCATATGGTATTACTGTAAAACATCCACTGGATTGCTTCACAGCACCATTTAAAAGACTGGGATAATATAAGGTAATAGTGTAATTTAAAGTAATCACCTATAAACCCTATACCTTCCTCTTTATAACCTTGTCAATAGGGAACAACTTTTTCCTTGGCCTATTACATGTGCCACACAGGGGTTTAAAGGTGAATTTCAGTGCAGAATAGAATTACCCTGACTTGTAATGAGAAAAATCCTAGATGCAATAGCCATAAAAACTGACATCTTGACTTCACATTTAGCAGTTCTCTTCCAATTTCTGCCCGTGTCTGAGGAAGCAAACAAACAGACTTATTTTCTGTGTATAACATAGATGGAGTTACCTGAGAGACTTTCAATTCCTTTAATCTTTATAAACAATTTTTGTTATGATATTGAGGATAGTAACAATTTCATGTGGCTTCACAGTCAAAAGTCTGACACTTTATATTTTGTGGCAGAGATGTAAGGAAACCGTAGGATAAAAATGGACTTTCTAGAAATTTGAGGTTCTATAGTTGTCAGTTTTCCAAAGGAAGAAGTTCTGCTTCAGAGAGTTCAACAGATGAGCATTATTTTGAATCAACCTATAAAATTTCTAAAGATAGTGTGTCTGATTCGTTCTGATTCAACCTTTTTGCTGTCTGTAAGTCAAATAATAAATATACTTCTCATCAGAGAAACTGAGGTAAATGGTGAATGCATTCCTGTCCAGTTGTCTGGAAACTCTAAACCTTCCAATTTCAGTGATAAATTAGGTCACAGAGGGACTAAAACATCCATTTATCAAAAATCCTATTCACTTAATAATCCCCAAACAATTACAAGTGGATCTATATTCAATAAAATGCTAGATTTTAAAGCAATGGCGGGACAGAGATCAAATAGAATAGAAAAGGCTTCTCTTTCAAAAGCTTGATGTTGTTGTTTGTTTATACCCCAAAAGCCTCTAGAGAAGTTTTAAAGTTTTAAACTTAAGTGTATTCAAGCATATCTCTGTGCATGTGTAGTATGCAATTTTCTTGCTGGAGACAAAAAAATAAACCCAAAATTATTTCACAGTATTTTTTTAGTATTGACAAGAAACAGTGAACAACAAATTTAATCTATTATGGTAAATTCTGAAATGCCTGTATTATATTTTATGTTTGTGGTAAGGATCTCAGAGTTGGGTACAGTGATTTAGCTATTTTATTCAGATAACACTAGAATTGAGACTAAAACTGAGGCAATCTGGAGGAAACACCAGTCAATCTTCCATAATGCAGCTACTCAAACCAACAAAGACAATAATGCCTCCATTATCAATGAGGATAAACCTTATTTGTCTGGTTTCATTCACATTGGAATGGGACCAAAAGAGATCTAAAAATTCTCCCACCTCTGGCTAGAGAAGAGGTTTGAAGGAGTGGGAAGACCCTTCCCAGTTTGTGTCTGCACAAAACTGTTGAACAGGAGAAAATACACAGAGGGAGGAAGACAAAAGGGCAGCAAGGGGTTCTGCGGCTTTTTCTCTGATTTTTTTCTTTTCTCTATGAAATAGATGAAGCTAGCTAGCTAGCATCAAGAATTTCCAGCGGTGTAGCCAACACCCTGCACCTTGATTTTACATTTTTTCATCCATATTCCTAAATACTTTGAGCCTTTGAGCACTGAATAAATAATGCTTTGTTTTGAAAATTGCCTCGTCAGAAAAAAGAGCTAATTTTTATTCTGCTGCACTAAAGGAAATATGAGATAGGAGGTAACTTTAATTCAGATAGAATTATCATATGGAGATACCTTTAGAATCATTCAAGATTAGCTAAAAACAGATCTAAAATAATAGCAGTTGGTTTTCCATAACTTTTCCCTGCATATTTTCTCTGAGATGGTTGCAAAGAGAGTAAGCCTATTTGATGGTGTTTCAGTTTATCAGAACAGCCAAAATAAACTTGTATTTGCTTTCCTTTTATGTCATTAGGCTTTGCTGAATGAAGATTTCATGCTCTTTTAGGACTAGTTACAAATCAGTCTTAAGCACCAAGGCCTTATCACAAACTTTGACTTCAATTTATACTTGAATTACAAATTAAAACAAAACAAAACCCCAAACCAAACAAAAAAACAAAACCAAAGTAAAACAAAACAAAAAAGAGAGAGTCCCAGAATCTATTTTGCTCCTGATCTAGATCAAAACAACTGGCCTATCAGGCTCTGTAGTGACCCTTAGATCATTCACCTCTTTGGGGCTGAAGGCCCTTCCCTCTCTCATCCTGCCTCATCTCCTCAGAGCAGCAGGACTACTCCTTATGTTGCCTCTTTTTCTGCTGGCTGTATCAGGTGTGTTGTGTACATCTGAGTTTCCTCAGGTCTTCCCAAGTTTCAACCTCGGGACCCAGAGGGACGCTGCACATACCAGAGAAAATATCAGAGAAAAAGAGTAGATGTTAGCAGGTTTAAATGCATAATGATTTTAAGAGTTGTTAATGGTTTTTTTTTTCCTGTGTCAATTTTTCTTATAAGCATTAATATTATTGTAAATTGGCTCATAGTTTCACTATTAGACTAAAAACAGTCATTGGACTAAAACTAACCTGAGACTTCACATATATAGTTTGTTCTTTTTTGACCATAACATTATTTTCAGTATTCAGAGCATAGCATGATCACTTGTTTTCTTATATCAATTCTTTTGACACTAGGGAGTCTGCAGAATTTACTATTACAAAGTCAATCTCAGAGATTCTTTTAGGAAAAACCTCCACAATTTTACATCAGGGTAAAAGTTAACTTTGTTGATTTTTTTGGTTTCTTCTGTTATTATCATCAAATAAGAAGCCAAAGAATCGTGAGCAGAAGAAATCAAGGTCCAGAGCACAGCTCACTGTCAAATCTCTGGCAATACAAAACAAATTATCAGACAGGGGTTTGGAGTAACAGTCAGAAACTTCAACTTCTGACTAAGGAAGATTTAGAGATGCTGCCAGTGTATCTCAGTGACAAATGCAACCATGCCCATGACCATCCCAGAAAGGCCTGTTTGGGCATCTGCTGCTAATAAAGTTATTTTGTTCTCTAAAGGAAAATTCAGCAATCCTCTCAGTGTTGATCTGTTCTACTCTACCAAACTGCTCCCAATGTAATTAACCCCTAAATGGTGAGAGTGTGTTTGGGGGTTTGCTCTGGCCGACAGCTGAACATCTGCATAGTTGCTAAATCCCTCCCTTCTCCTGCAGACTGGGGAGAAAGGGAAAGACAAAGGAGACTGGTGGGTCAAGATGAAGAAAGTTTAATAAATGAAGCAAAAAGAGGAATTCATCACTATTTCCCATTGGCAGGCAAGTGACCAGACACTTCCTGGAAATCATGGCCTCAGCACACCTTACAGACAACCACCATAAACAAGAACATCCCCCTTCCTTTTCCCTTCCTTAGCTGTGCGTGATGTCTCATGTTATGGGATATCTCTTTGGGTCAGCTGTCCTGCCCAAGTCCTCTCTCAGTCTCTTGCCCATGCCCAGAAAACTTGTGGAGACAGAGTGGGAATAAAAGAAGGTGCTGACACTTCTCAGCAATAGCCAAAATCATAAAACCATAGAATCATACAATGCTCTGGGTTGGAAAGGACTTTAAAGATCATCCAGTTCCAAACTCCTTGCCACAGGCAGGGACACCTGGTTTCTCAAAGCCCATCCAATCTGTCCTTGAGCACTTCCAGGATGGGCCGTCTACAACTTCTTTGGTTTAGGTTAAATATTGGGAAAAAGTTCTTCACTGTTTCAGTGTGTCACCACTCTCACAGTGAAGAACTTTTTCCCAATATCTAACCTAAACCTACTCTCTTTCAGTTTGAAGCCATTTCCCCTTGTCCTGTCACTACAGGCCCTTGTAAATAGTCTTTCTCCATGTTTCTTGTAAGCTCCCTTCAGGTACTGAAAGGCCACAGTTATGTCATCCCTAAACCTAAAATGTTAGTTAGACTGTTTTATCCACAAATACAAAACATAACACCCCACAGGATGCTGTGAAGAAAGTTAGTTACAACTCAGCCAGGCCCAATGCACAACATCAGTTCTTAAAAAATTGAACGTTGCATTGCTTATGACTGCCCATGACACCCCTGGATCCATGAAAGCCTGAGAAAGTCAATGCATTTCCTGATTCAGATCATTGGTCTTCCACACCAAATAATCTCTTGGTATCATGTAAACTCATGGTAGTATCAGATGTTCACTTTAAAGTCTTCACTGCTTTTCAGTAATAAGGCAAATGTTTAAGCTACTGGTATACACTGTAGTAATTATAACTAGGAAATCTGCATGAGAAACTTATATCCTCCTCAATTCTGTAATGAGTGTACTAGCTTTATAGTGATTATGACTTCTGGTAATGCAATTTCTCTAAATGCTTGAAAGCATCCTGCACGTTAAGTTTATAAGCTTTTATATAAGTTTTATTTCGATGTTTAGTTTTATTGCAATTTCACCAGTGGACTGTACAGCATTTAAGTGTGCTGCAGGCTGATGTTCTGTTCTTTACAACGTTGACAAGACTGGTTTTGTATTCATGAAACATTCAAAATACCAGACAAGAACTTATGTAATGTGCACATCACGAAATAAGGATGGAAATCAGGAATGGTCTTTGAGCAAATCCAAATCTGTCTCAGAATTTAACACCACAATTACAATTATTTAGCCCCAAAGAGCTTAACAGAACCACACTGTTGTTGTAGTTGTTTTGGGGTTTGTTTTGGGTTTTTTGCTAGTTATGCTTTCTCACACACATAACAGTTTTCACTGAAGTGGAAAGTACTCCTAAGTGACTTGTCAGATGGACAGTCTTTATGCCTTCAAGCTGTGTAAACTGGTATAACATTAAACTTTGGAAGCATTGTGTGCTTATCTGAAAAATTCACTGTGTCTTATCCCTAGACACTTCATCAGTACTCACTCCACTGCTCATGCCCTGTAAGAAGAGGATAATAACCACAAGTCTTTTCAACTGACTTTGCTATGCAAAGGGAACAGGTTTTATAATAATATAATTTTTAGAAGTTCCTAAAATCACCATACAGAGAATTCAGATTTCTGTAGACCTAATTGTTCAGAAAAACTGATCCTCTCAAATAAAATTAAAATAACTTTTCCTCAGCCACCAACTTCAGTCGCTTAAAGACTTAACACCAAAATTCTTTCAATTGTACCATAAACTAAACAACCATATGAGTAGTGCCCTTCAGAATGGTTATGAGCATATGGATTCAAGAGTTGTGAGAGATATACTGGGCTTTGTCCACTACAGAATGTCTTTAAATTAGGGCACAAAACCTTTAAAATAATACAGGATTTTATTTTGAGCAAGTGTAAGAACTACAAAATAGAGAAGAAGTGTTTCTGGATGTTTGAGAATATCTGAGAATAGATACAACTGTGTTGTGCAAAAATTACATTTTGAGGAAGCTGTAATCAGAAAGTTCCGCAGGTAAAAAGGGGGAAAAATTAAGTCAGAAACCAACTGAAAACCACATGTGCTAACTGTGGGACACTCTGGTTATTTAATGTCACTTATTTAAAAAAGAAAAAAAAGAGAAACAAGAGGAAAAAAAAAAGAAAAAAAAGAAAAAGAAAGGAACCCTTCTCTTCATTAATCAAACCTGTAATCAGTGGACAAGACAACTGTGCAAAAAGCTGTAGGATGTTCCATGATACGATAAAAGGAAGAACATCCTGTCAGGGATTCTGTAGCTTAAAAATAACTAATCAAACACTGAGGTTTCTGTGTTGGTAACAGTTGTCTGTGTAATTGAATATACATTTAAGGGAGAAACCAATTACCCTTTATGATCCCTCTTCTTGCTCTCCCCATGAAGTTTAAAGCAGAACATGTTGATCCAGTTGGTGGAAAGTCTTCCAGCACAAGCTCTTGCTGTCAGTCCATGGTTGAACGAGAGGAGCTGTGACATTCATTTCCCACTGACTCTTGCAAAGCAACACTAGAGAACTCAAGGACACCTTTAACAAATGAACAAATCCATACAAATAGGAGTTATACATAGCAAATGCAAAATCAGGATTCTCATCAAAATTGCAGAATATGTATATGGAAAGGTAAATATAGATGTTGAGTTGGATTTTGAGCAATCAGAGGCTGAGAGTCTTAAGAATTGTATTATGTGCAGTATTCTGCAATTATTGTATCATGGATAATGCAAATGGTTGTATTACTTTAAAATGTTTTTATATTTATGGAACATATTTGTGTATTCCAGCAAGATTATTTGTGACTAATAATTTTAAAAAAAAATTAAAAAAAGATACCTGACATCACAAGCCTAGAGCATTTCAAAATGCACTACTTTATGAAGGGGGTAGTGGTGATATGAGAGGAGTTCAAGAGTGTACAGGAGTGTACAGCTTGGTTGGCTGGACTCATAATATGACAGTAATTTGAACAGCTTATGTGGAAAAAGAGATTGATTGCTCTGAAGCAATTTTGATAATGTACCAATGATGATGTCAGAACTTAAAGGTTTTAATACAAGCAAATATCTATATATGCATCTTCTCATGGATCAATATTTTTTCCCAGTGAAATGCTCCAGAATCCTACAAGTGTGGATGTTACTGGGCTATTTGAATAAAATGTTTGTTGCCAAGTAACCGGAGCTTGAAGACTATTCAATGAGAACAGGCAATTTGAACTGGGACCACCAAAAGTGCAGGCATGAGAAGAAAACTGATGTGTTGAAAGTCTAAGTATGGAATGATACTACTTTCCCCAAGGTCATAAACAGAAATCAATAAAAGTTTATTGATCATTAAAGCTCACTGCTTATCACTGTGGGAGTACAACCTTGACAGCTTGGTAGAACAAATTTCAGAGTATTAATTTAACATGCATAGAATTGTGTGTGATAGATAGCATGGGGAGAGATGCCTGTGTGTTATATACAAGACCACAATGAAAACAAGGAGCTGCTTCAGGTATAGGACTGTGGAAGAGGCCACTGTTCAGATATCTAGATATCCTGAACTACATACATGTGTACGTGTATTTTATTGTTAAAGGGAGATATATATTCATTACTTGTGTTTAACATTGTTCGTTGCATATGGTCTTGCATACCACCCTTGAAGCTTGGTTATAGTGGTTTCACACTTCTACATGTATGCCAAAATATATATATAGCCTAGATGCCATAGGTTTCCAGGCTAGGAGAGAGGGGAAAGGAAGGAAGGAGATCTACAGGACAGTAATTAGCAGCGTTAACTACATTCCATTGGGCACACAAAACCCCAATAAAATTCTTCACTGCTTTTTTTATCCATTGTTTCTCCTTTCTCCCAAAGTCCTTTTACCTCTTTCAGGTCTGAAATTTCTCTCAGTTCTTTCCAAGAGCTCTAAGAAGGATGCAGTGTCTGTTATGTCAGCGTGAATTATCTGGACAAGGTTCAAGCTTAGGCTATAGCTGATTTTGTACTTGCAATTTTCCCCAGCTGACTAGGGGAAAGTATAATTTTTCTTCCTTATCCAAATAAAGTCTGTTTTCACTGCACCATCCTCACAGGTGTGATTCAACACTTTTTCACATTGGAGTCCAGACTTGCCTCTCACACTTGGGTGCTCACGAGGCCATTTGGAGAGGAGGATGAACAACACAGCCTGTAGACTTTGTCAGGGACTCAGATTCCAAGGAGCTGGCTCTTGGTGGCATCTGGAGCACTGAGGTGTCAGAAGGATGTTGCCTCAAGATGAAACATATGACTTAAACAATGAGGGGGAAAAGGATTAGATGGAACAACAGAAAGGCTGATATTCAGAAATGTTTGGTGCAGGGAGTCCCACAGAGGTTTAGATGAAACAGTTCTTACATCAGGACAGTTCATAGCTTGCCCGTGTAGATGCTACAAGCAGAGATGCTTAAGAAGACAGGAAAGGTGACTGTCTCAAAGTAGCACAAGGAAGGAAGCAGTGGGCAAGGAATATAAAACATCTGGCATGCTATTTTACTAAAGACATATGCTTAATCTTTAAGTTTTGTAACCACGGATGTAAATTACTGCGAAAGCTGTGTTTAATTGTCAGGGATAATACTCGTGGAGGTAAAATATCTATACTCCCAAAATGCAGGACTTGGCCCTTTGTACATTAGCAAAAAATTCTGTTGAAGAAATCCACAAAGAAATTTGCTCTACAGATCCCATGGTCAGAAAAGTATGCAAAGGTAAAAAACACCCCAAATGTTAACAATAGGGTATAAGACTTGCTCAGCAAGTTCCTAGAGCCAATTAGCAAGATTTCCATTATATTTGGATGTAGTTTAATTAAATTATGCAACAAGAACAACCAGCTGTCCCCAAGAATTAATAGATCACTTTTGCTCACTCTTTCAAATTGTATCCAGTGTTATCCTCAGCTGCATATGTAGCTATTGCAATGCCATTCTAGGAATATTACTTTTTCGTGCTTAGCTCATAAATCACAGAAAACTCCTGATAACTCCACCTACAGGACTTACTGCTTTGCACTGGAAGTTAATTAAAGAAGTCCATTCAAAATGTTTAATTGTTTAAATATAAATTACATTTTGTGCACTATAACCATTGTAAGTCTTCTACTCCATCTGTTCTTTCCTCTTAGTTTTTGCTTAATATGAGAAATATGCTGACACACTCCTTTTCACAAAGCATCTGCTTTTATCCTTCCAGTGAAATGGTTCTCAAATATTTGCTGAGCTAACTGTAGCTTGACAAAAGCACAGATACATCAGAATTGGAAGCTTTTACTGTATTTTATGCACTAGGCTGGTGCACTGAATATAATTTTTTGGTTTGACAGAGACCTTTTTTATTCCTAACTTTCGTAAATCGTAATTTCCCAGAGCATTGATTCCTTCCTTATAGAATTAAACTAATATATTCCTTTCTCTTCCCAGTTTGCTGTAATAGAAGTATTAGTAGAAACTATTTCTTAGTGTTCTCATAAAAATGCAGTACATGCTGGCCTTTCTCAGACCTCTCAGTGCTATTGCATTCAGAAAACAGCGTGACCTGCTATTTGGATGTCAAAGTTAATTTAATTCAATATTTCTTTTTATGTAGCAAAGTGGTGGATAAAATGTTTTACGAAAAAGATAGCTTAAACTGTTCAATACAAGAAGAGGCAGTACTAGAGATTATTTTTAAAAAATTTTACTCATATTTTGGCATTCGCAACTTAAGCTGTAGTGTGGAGATGTCTAATTTAATTACAATGTTTTATCATGTTTGAGTTTGGAGGGGAAAGGAAAAGAGGGAAGAAATCTCCAAGTGATGATGGGTAAGTGCATTCCTATGTTTTAAAGAAAACACTCTATCTGGGAAGCATAAACCACATAAACCAAAAAAAACCACTGGTATTTATGTACTGGGGAATTTTTTTTTTTTACAATTAAGTATTTTAAACTTTAATTTTTGAAATGACAGCTTTGTGTCAAAAATTAGTCCCAAAACTTCTGATACCAGAAATTAATTAAGAAAATAACTGTTTACAGAGATCCATCACTCAAAAACAACAACCAAAAAAAAATATATTTTTTCAAAATTACTGTGGAATCTAGGACCTTAATGACAGCTCTTAGTTGTTAATAATTATGTGTACTTATTCTGAACCCTAGCATTGTAGAATGTTCATTCAAAATTCAGGGGGAAGTGGATAACTGAGAACAGTTTAAAAAAATTTCCACCTTCTGGAATCTATACAGCAAATTAACCTTAGAGTGGTCTTTGTTTCAGGATACCAGGCCATATAAAACATCGATTTGAGCCTCATATATTACACACTGCCTTTTTGATAGACATTTATTTATTGGTACACAAGATGTGTTCTGTTCAATTGTAATTTTTAAAAGCATTCAGCACTGGCTTTTATCAGTTCTAAAAGGTCACTTCCATAAGTACACACGGCCTAATTTCAAAGTAACCCGTGCCTTTTTGCCATTCCCTGTTCTCTTCAACGTCTAGTTCCACCTGCTATAGGTAATTAGTTTTATGAAAGCAAACAAACTATGTTAAAAAGTTAACATATCTGAGTTTCTTTTAATTCCTTTTGATTTGATTTGTGGGGGTTTTTTAATGTTTTGTTTGTTTGTTTGTTTGTTTGATTGCATTTTTTGATTTTTTTGTGGGTGTTTGGGTTTTTTGGTTTTGGATTTTGTATTGTTTTGTTTTCTGTTTAAGTGTATGTGTTATTATGCCAGTAAAGTTTCTGGTGAAATACCGGACACTGATCAACATGAAGCATTCACCATATGCAGATGTTTAGCTCCAGCTGGGAATCTCTTCATTATTCTGATTCAACAAATTTCTAATGCATATGACAGAATGTGGTCTTGTCAAAGAATATCTATCAAAGTCCCATGGACAGAGCAATGCTGGACTGAACTACAGTCTAAGTGTTTACCTAATTCTTCTCTATAATGTTTGGAAATGCTTTGTAGAGCCTATTGGCATGAGCTACACTAAGGAGTTTCTTTACTAGTCTTACTTGAAATATACACCATGAAATTAATTGAAATAATTCCCATGCATAAATTGTGAATATTAGTTTCAGGGGTTTTTTCACAGAAAAGCATTCTAATGAATAATAATAGAATGTAGAAACCCAGCCTCTTCATCTCTCATTCGGTTCTTTTTGAAGAAAACAATTTATATGACGGCAGCTCAGCTGTCTAACAGTAAATTAGGGGAGTAAAGGAAGCTGTATCTGAAGATGTGCATAAAACTATGTGTACATAAGGCAGAGAAATCTAGAATCAGAGAGAGATGGGGGCAACTGATGTCAACCTACTTCCTTACCATACCAAATTATTTTAATGATTTTAGAGAAAAAAGATTAAAAAAATTTCATTTTCAAACAAAAATGCCACTCCACATCAACACTGCTGCTCCAGTTGAGCCACGGGATGACCCACAGCAGCAGAGAGCTGCTCTGATCTCAGTGGCCTGCTTCAATTCTGTCAAGAGGGTCTATTTTGCAGTCCTGCTGCTGAATGCACTAATGAAAAAAGAGGCAAGGACGGCTGAGCCTTAAGCTCAGAATCACTAGTGGAAACTTTTGTGCTGGTCTGCAGGGGTTATAAAGTGGATTTTTAGATACAGACAGTGCTTTATTATAGCTCTAACATTACAAGACAGAGTTATCTCGTTACTCTTTCCAAACTGACCTTCCAGATATATAGAATGTGATTTTCATCAATCTTTTTGGGCTCACCTTAACCTTTCTAAAAAGCATCTTTTCTGCCTGATAATATGAATTAACAACATATCTACCTGCACAAAGCTGGAACATGGCCTAAAGACATTATAAATTTAATAATCAGCTTCTTTTAAGTCACCCCATCACCTCTACTTGACATAATCCCAAAAGTCATCTTTCTTTCAGCTCCCCCATCTCCCTTCATAGACACACATGTTCATGTCACTGTACAGAAAGAGGTAGTAAGCAGAAGCTTATTCTAAATACAAAATTAGAGTTTCACTCTGGCAGAGATGGATGATTACACTTGCCATCTGATATGAACAAGGAATAGGTTTGTTTTTTTGGCTGGCATCTGGCTGAGCAACCTGATTAAATGACTGCTGCAGAGTAGCAGTGGTTTCTAGGTTTTGATTAGATTTTAGGCTAGGGTTAGGATTTTGGTGGGTTTTTTGCTTGAGTGGATGGGAGAACAGGGGTTTTCTTGTGGGTGTTTTTTTTTGTTCGTTTGTTTTTGAGTTTGTTTTTTTGTTTAGGTTTGGTTTGGGTTTTTTTAGTTTTTTTTTTTTATAGTCAGGCACTAATGTGCTATGTTTAAATCTGATGCTTAGGAGTTCACAGATTTTAATGGTTTAACATTTGAGCTTGGCCAGAAGTTGGAATTCATAATGTTTCCAAGGTGAGAGCTGCCTAGGAGAGCTTCCCAGGCTGTCTGTGCAGGTTGGTATATAGTGTGTGTCGGCAAAGGCTAAGGAGATAGGCAGCATTAAGTAGTTTTAAAACATGAAAGAAAAAGTCTATTTAGATTCTTCAAACAGATTAAGCTACAGCTAATATTTTCAAGGAGAGATAACTTTGAAAGCATTGGAAGTGCTTTGGTTAAAAACTCTACTTTGAAACAATTTTCTGGTGTAAATTGGATTAGAGACTGGAGTTCCAGCATTGTCCTTTCTGTAAGCAACAAAATTACACCACAGTTTATTATTTTAAGGAGACTATCTACAGTTTCTGCTTGAAAATCTTTGCACAGTTCAGAAAAAAAACAAAACCAAAACACAACAAAGAAGTGCATAAAAACTCATACGTGGATATACACATACTTAACTCTGTACAATAAGGCTGACTTAAGTTTTCATATAAATAAAAATCCACAGAAAGCCTTAGAACCTGCAATCTTTTGAAGGGTTTGATACATCGTCCCAATCTGGGTAACCATAAGGAGTCAGGAAAATAAGTTACGAGAGGAGAGGAAAGCACACCAATAAGAAAAAAAGAAAGTGCCATTTGGAACCTGATTAATGGGAATCTTCCCAGTGTCACCCTCTGCAATTGAAAGAGCAATGTTGCATTACACCCTGAGTGCCTCTTTGGCTGCTCAGCATGAGAGTCTAATAGTAAAACATGAGTCAGTTCACAAAGGACAAACTGGAGCACCAATCGGGCCTGGCACAATTCCTCCTGTACTTATAATTTCAAAACAAAGGGGTTATAGGGACCAACCAATCCACTCCCAGCAATCTGATGCTGTGGAGACAAAGATGCCATATTCACCACAATAATTCCCAAAGGGAGTTTAGTGCCTCATATCATTAGCCAATTGAAGAGCAATCCATATTTTTTGAATCAAGATATTATTGAATTTTTAACAAGAAAAGCATGAGTTATGAAACAGCAATAACCTCAGTGCCTGCTGCACATTTTCTTACAGCACAGAACAAGGACCTCTGGGTTGTAAAACTGATGATTAAAAGGTCTTGGTCTTATTGTTTGGGTTACAGAGAGGTAGATATATTGTTACAATAAAGTTTTTAAACAAATAACTTCCACATTGAAGCACTGGAAGAAGTTAGGTCAAGTTATAAGGAGCTAAATGTGAAAAAAACCCTGAAGTTCAGCACAGTTTTGAAATAGCAGCAGACTTCCCCACTACTGACTCTTGGTTTGTTTTAATGGTCATCAACCAATTTTTGAAAAAAAAAAACTTTGGACTAAACGTATATTTGTTGTAGAAAGATCATAAGCTTTTAAATGATTTGAAATATTTTTATCCAGGTGGCTTTAAGGAACTTCTCTTTTTGTCTGTTATGAAATCACAGAATACACTGAATTAGAAGGGACCCATCAGGATCATCAAGTCCAGCTCCTGGACCTACGTAGGACATCTCAAGAATTACACCATAAAGGGACATTTTTATTCTTTCCTTATTTTCAGTAACTTCACTGTGTTTTCAGTGTTACCATTTGAAGGACCAGTGCTAGGTAACCCCTTTATATAACTGGGACTTATTCTATCAGAATACTTTTGGGACAAAACTAGCAAAACCTGACGAGATTTAATGAACTGACAAAATTTCTGTCACAGAAAAACAAAGTTGGACAGGTTCCTTTGGAAATGTCCACCTCTAGGCGCAACATTAAGGCTGCTAAAGCACAGGTTTATGTTGGGGAAAAAGGAAATATTTTCTTCAGCTGGGTCAAGCTTTCATTATAATTTTAGCTTAATAAATAAGAATTTCTTGATCAAAAATTATTCAAGAGGTAATATTTTCTCATCTCATTATTGCTAACATAAATGAAAACAAATGACATTTTTGTAAGGATATTTAGTAATAAGGTACTGTAAGCTAAGAAGCACAATAATATAGACATGAAATTTCACCTCTACAATCAATCTATAGCCATCTGTTACACAAATTTACCCTGACAGAAAATGTAGAACTTCAAAAAGAGAGAAGTCTTGCACAATATTTCTTGCATGATATGGAAACTTCAGCCCACTGAACCCTGCACTAACAGTAGGGTCAGGTGAAACCTCAGTACAGCAGCTTAAATTGTGCAACACAAATGCAGCACCTTAAAACCCCCGTATTTTACATAAGGTGGAACAGAACTGCAATGTGGAGGTGTCAGAAAACTAACAGGCCAGAGTATTAAGAACATTAGGCCGCTTAATAAGGGTTGTCTTTCTCAATCCTCCCTTTCCTATTAGAAACAGTTATTGCTGAAATGGGATTCACTTTCAGATGTTTCTGGTTATGCTCAGCATTATGTTCCCTGTTAACTTACACTGATCTGATGTGAAACGATGTTCTCTGCAGGAGTTCTCAGGTTTTCCAGACCACAGCTCTGTGGTATTTTTCTGTCTTTATAATACTGTAATTTTGCTTTATTTTAAAATAGACGCTATATGTACTGATCTTGGATGAGGAGTCAATGCTTTATTCTAAAAGCATTTTGCCTTCATCAAGCCCCATAGAACTGTTTTCTTTTGTAATTTAAGATTTGGCTGTGTGCTCAGGAAGTTTTGCTAAGTAGGTATGGAATACAATAGACAATAATAGGGTTTCATTTGTGCTGGAAACAGTATAATATATTTTTCTTTTAAGAACTACCTCTACAAAAAGTTGGGTACATTCTTAAGATGTATAACAAGTTGCACAAAAGGAATGTGGCCTGAGATGCCTCCTTTCCACTCCTTTCCCCTTGAGGGGTGGAAGAGTGAAATCTCAGCACATGTATTTTCACAGTTTTAAAAGTAATGGAGTTGCACCTCTCCTGCAGCCTCCTTTTGACTCAAAAATGAAGTGTTATCAGTCTCTGACAGTAAGATCCAGACTTGTTGCTTGAGCAACCTGTCCTATTCACTGCTGAAGAGGCTCTGGGTTGGAGTGGAGTGTTTTAGAACAGCCAGGACCTGTGCCAAACAACATGGCAAAAAAACCTTAATGCCCTAGGATCTGCATTCCTTATTTGGCCTAAATTCCCTGATATCATGGAAATACCTTTTTTTTTTTTTTTTAAGTTAATGCGTGTTGTGTCACTGGAAGGATCTATAGGGAAGGACAAAGGGATGCTTTTCAGGTTTTTTTTTGTCTTGGAGCTGCAGTATCCATTGTCCATCACATCTTCACACAGGATGTAAATTCAGCAGAACAGACAGGAAAGAGCTACAGTTTTTCCAGGAGGTTACCTGGACTGAAAAATCTGAGACTGTGGGACACAAGTAGAAATTGCCATCTCCATAATAAAAACATGAATATCTATGGATAGAAATCAAAGATAGGGGAATGAAGTTCCTGGCGGTTCAGGAACTTTATTGGGAACTTTGTGCATGAAAGATCTGAATGTGGGAAATGACAAGCACTTACAACTCAATGTGAAGCCAATAAGGGTTGTGAATGCTCAGTTGGCATTTCAGACTATTCATTTCAGCTGCTCAGCAGTGTAAGGTGAATACGTGATCCAGAAAGTCTATACACTAATGCGACTTTATTGATTGAAAGCAACTGCTCTGAGACAGATAGGATTTGTCTTTTAGTTCTTAATTTTGCACTGTGGACAGAACAATATTCTGCAAAACTAATCTTTGTAACATGTCTGCCTTTCTGATCCTCTTATCCTGTAATTTCTGGTTTGCAGTCAACAAAAGAAATATCAAAACTACTCTTTTCTATGCCTTTTTGATGCTTAGATGGTGCATCATTTCCATCCAAGTAACCATAAAGACAGAATACACATTAAGCATTTTCCTTCCACTGGTGTTTGACCGTCATAGTTTTCCAGAATATAGTTACTGAACTGACTATTAAAACCAGTTTCCTCTTTTAAAAAGGAGAAATGCTGTCTCTGTGGATGGAAACCCCAAGAAGTGTTAGTCTTTCCAATGGTAAAATGTAATCCAAGAGTCTTTGTAGTAACATAAAACTCCTTTGTTTGTAAAATGCAACACCATTGAAGTACCTTATAACCTAATCCTTGTGAAATATCAGCTGTTTGTTACCTTTGAATATGCATAGGAAGACTTCTTTCAGAGTACTTTTGGCATAAAAGTATTCTTAAGAAAAAAATCTGCTGAAGAGTGAAATAAATTTCATCAATTTTAAGTACAAAACTCAGAGGTTATATTTTTCACATTCACCAGGGCAATTAATATGGCAGTAAATGTTTCCAAGAGCTATACTATAGTGGCACTTTCTCATATATACCAAGTGAATTAAATTGACATTTATTCCCACTGAAATGGCTGACAATATCAATTGCTATGCCTTTTACATATGCAACAGTGATTAGAAAATTAACATCATTATGCTATTTCTAGTGAAGCTCTGCCTCAAAAAAAGATCTATACAGAGTGTTTTTGCTTTCCAGGAGAGTGTTCTAAAGCTATATAAATTAATGAAATCGGATACATATTTGTCAAATGTTCTAGTTTTTATGTTAACCTCAGATAAAGCCAAGACAGACTGCAATTTAAAAGTAGGTCTAAAAATATTCACCTCCAAAATGTAGTGCAATGAAAAAGCAGCTAATATTGTATCCACTCAGTACAATATCATAACACCAAGATCCCTCAATGGTTGTAAATTGCGTGTTCTAAAAAAAGCCAAAAACTAACAAACTAATGAACTAATATATATAATGATAACTTGGAAAGCTGTCTATGGGCCCAGCCCAGCTTCCACAGTCTTTAGTGTGTTTTGAAAAAAAAATCACACACCAAGAGATTTAAGCATCAAGAATTTGGAGAAATCAAAATTTTGTGTGTGCCTTTTATAGATTTAATAGATATTGTATTATGTGACTTGAGTTTCTCTTTACTCACAGTAACAGCAGCGAGAATGCCAAAGGGTGGTAGATTAGGCAGTTTAAGTATGTGTTGGATTAGATAAGTAAACATATGGAGGTGAAACACATCTCTACAACCTGTGATTTGTGGGTAGAACTTGTCAAAAATCCTCCCCTAAAACTTGAAAATGTCTCATATCACAGGGAATAAACTGTAAAGCAGATTAACTGACTAACAGGTACAAATCCTGCTCTATCATGCCATTGTAATATGGGCTTTCAGATTCCATACAGGTACAAGTTACATCCCTCCTGCTTTGCATATGCCACAGGGTTTTCCATACTTATCGTCATGATAAGTTCCCTTTTATCGTCACTGAGATTTGTGTTAGCAGCTTTAAAAACAGCTCACCATTGGTGAGGGGATGGGGAAAAACATCTTGTGAGTTTTTAAACACCCAGACAAAGACATATTTGAACTCCACTCTGGGGACCTACATCTTCACCAATAAATTGAACTTTTGTTTTGTTCTTTGCAGTGCGGAGTCAGACAAAGCACTCTACACAATTAAACTCCTCTAACTTGTGAAATAAGATGTTACCATTGAAATGTCTGGTGAGAAAAACCTCCTTTTCTGATGTCCTGATGCACTGACTCCTGTAAAGTACCTATAACTTGTTTCAGAGGCTTCTGGATGGCACAGGCTAAAACTACACTGGGAAAATTTTAACGTGTTAACTGCACATTTTTTAATATACAAGCATGGCCACTATTTATAAGAACATCCAGTATTCTATTTTTCAATGTTTTATCAAGGCTAAAATAAAACAATTGAAAACAGAGACCACACTTGCAGCATAAGAGATAAATCATCTATGATGCTCAATTATTTTTTCCCATCTACCCAATTCAGCTGACAGACCAAGTCTCTGAACAGAGCACTCCTAGATGAAAACTCTGCCGTATTTTTGAAACAGACTATTAACCTAGGGGAACCTTAGTCCCATTATATTCCAAATCCATCCATGTGATCAATCAGATTCAATAACCTCTTCACTACATTATTTAGTATTTATTTGTACAAACAACATGGTTATTCCTGACACTGCACCTTTGTTTGCCCTATTCTGTTTTGGAGATACGAATGTCTCTTTCAAATTACTCAGACAATAATTATCTTCCTGCCCACCAAAGCCATATCAGGTTCTTTACTGTGAAGGAAAACATCCCTTCCCACTGGAATAAAAGATGCCCAATTCTTATAGCAAATACTTTTTTATCTTTGAAATTAATAATTTTGTCACTAACTTGGAAAAAGCTGTGAAAAAATGTAACTGGAATTACAGCATGTGGTTTACTGCTGAATCATTTAAAATCCAGCATAACCAACCATTCTGAAGGGGTAAGTAGCTAAAGAACTGCTACACAAGTTTCTGATAACTTTAAGAGATACATCAGGACATCAGCCCATGAGTAACTGGCACAGAATTACTTTCCCCAGCACAAAAGAAGTAAGAAGACATTTCTGCAAAGCTATTCTAGTAACTCATCACCAAGAAAGAGCTGCAAACGTTCTCAAGATTGTGGTCCATGTCAGGGATTAAATGTCACGTACTGAGATTTTATTGACTCATTTTCTGCCAACTCTGCTTAAAGAGATGACTTTCTAGGCAAGATTGAATGGAGGGTTACTCAAAGATTTCTCAGTCTCTTAGAATTCTAACCGTGGCATTTATCTTTCATAAAAAGTACTTACATAAAGTGAGAGCTACAGGCAAGTTGTCTTTGTGTGCAAAATGTGATTTTTATTGTTACATTCTTGCTAGAAATGACCTCTTCTTGGGAGGAATTATCAAATCCATACGTATGTTTTCTTTGCTTTACGCTACTTTCCATTTTTTTCCCCCCTATAAAGCTGTTTATCCTTGTGCCTTTACACTGCTAAAGGAGGGTTAGTGTTCAAGGCTTACTTTAGCTTTTACTGATAGCAGTGTCAACATTAAAGTGTTTCTAGTAGATTTAGACTCCTTCTAGTTATTTTGCTGTACAAACATGTCTGAGGCTGCCTAACCTTCGGCCTTCTGGTTACACCTTGCCTGCTGAGAATCTGAGGTCTACAACTTCTGAGGTACATTTATGGATCAACAGGCGCTCAGACCCTGACCTTGAAATCGTTGAGAGGTTAAATTCCACTGAGGAATTTAAACGTTGAAGCACATAGGTACTAAGGATGGTCTCACCAAAACCTCACTTACAGGTTACTGTGTCAGCGTATATTTGCTGTGAACTCTCAAGTATACAGTAAGCAGGCTTTGAACACTCTTGAGGACACGCTGGTGCAGTGGGAGACAAGGGATAACCAGTTTCTTTTTCTCTAGCTCTCTTATTAGCATAGGACAGGCTGTCTTTGACATAGAAAAGAACCACTTTCGTAGACTGCAGGTAAAGGTAAACTTCTCTAAGACGTAAGGCATGACACTTGAACTAAGACTCTTGTTGAAAATTGCTCCTTAGAGAAGATCCCTTGTACTAGTTATGGAGTGAATCTAGTTAGAATATCCTGCTCACATTATGAATAGTTTCCTGAATCAATGTTATGCTTTTGCATTTTTTATGTTAATATTAAATTACTGAATAAGTTGAGTGAATTGCA
Organism: Cephalopterus ornatus; assembly: GCA_013396775.1. Classification (NCBI taxonomy): domain Eukaryota; kingdom Metazoa; phylum Chordata; class Aves; order Passeriformes; family Cotingidae; genus Cephalopterus; species Cephalopterus ornatus. The sequence goes on along the minus strand of VZRE01012647.1, from coordinate 82,395 downwards.
GAAAGGAAAAAAGTCTTTATATGGATAGAATATTTTCATATGTAATAAAGCGCTTTCATAAAGCACTGTATCTAACAATATACTTGTGGCTTTAACTTGTCAAAATAATTCACCATTGCTTAACATTGGACGTGGCAGTCTTGCCACTGACACACACAGAGCAGCAGAACTGTGAACATAAAAGTAATTTTGATACAATATTTGACTATGTCTTAAATCCACCATAGTACAGAATTTACTGTCCAAAAAATCATTGAGTCATAGAATGATAGAACGATTTTGGTTGGAAGGGACCTTAAAGATCATCTCATTCCAAAGCCCTGCCATGTGCAGGAACACCTTCTATTAGACCGGGTTGCTCAGAACACCATCCAACCTGACCTTGAACACTTCCAGGGATGGAGCATCCACAGCTTCTCTGGGGAACATGTACCAGTGCTTCACCACTCTCAAAGTAAAGATTTCTTCCTAATATCTAATCTAAACCTACTCTCTGTCAGTTTGAAGCCATTTCCCCCTTGTTCTGTCACTACAGGCCTTGTAAATAGTCTCTCTCCATCTTTCTTGTTGGCTCCCTTCAGGTCCTGGAAGGCTGCAATTAGGTCACCCCAAAGCCTTCTCTTCTCCAGGCTGAACAATCCCAATTCTCTCAGCCTTTCATTTTGGAGAGGTGTTCCATCCCTCTGATCATCTTGGTGGCCTCCTCTGGACTCGCTCAACAGGTCCATGTCCTTGCTGTGCTGGGGACCCCAGAGCTGGAGGCAGCACTGCAGGTGGGGTCTCAGCAGAGCAGAGCAGAGGGGCAGAATCCCCTCCCTCCCCTGCTGCCCCCACTGCTTTGGAGGCAGCCAAGCACATGGGGGGTTTCTGGGCTTTGAATGTGCTCTAGAGTTCAGTGCTAAAGCTCTCCAGAAGGATTGTTTTCTAGTTATGTTCACAATGATCCGGTTTGTCTCAGAGAGAGAGCAGACTTGCATTTCTTTAATATGTTGATGGAGCATATTAAACTACCCCTTGCAAAACTCTATCTAGATAGAACCATAGATAATCACTAAGTCCCTGTCATCTGTGAATTTTAAGGGCAATATTTGCAAATATGGATATGGAAAAGATAAGTACTGAGGAGCTCAGGTTTTGAAGTTTGTCTTCCTGTGCTCAGAACTTACTAATGTAGCAGTGTAATTTTAGCCAAAGTGAAAGCATTTGACAATCTGCATTTGATAAAGCCTAGAAGTAATTTGTAGATAAAGGAATTAATTGCAACTCAAAAACACTTATTTAATTTCATAAGCCCATGCTGGTTTAGTGCCATCACTTATGGCTCAGCAGGAGAAAGGCCTCAGGTAGATGAGGAGATAGAAAATACAGAAATCTGTACTGTAAACTGCATTACATATGTGGCTATAAACGTTGCTTTCTGTGTTTTTTCTCAACCACAAAGATTAACCCTGGCTGAATGTGGATATCATGAATAACCATAGGGAAATTTAAAATCTTCCAATTCCAGTAATTAGTTAAGTCTATTTTTCTTCACGTTGAAAAACACTGAATTATATTTCTCATTAAAGTGAAAAAAAAAGACATCTTATTATATTTTGATGTATTCTGGTGCAATACAAAATGATCCAGACCCCACTAGGTAGCCATTGCAACTTAAAATGTCAGTATTGATTAATAGATATTCCATTTTTGAAATAAAGCCTATCAGACATAAAAAGTCAGTATTATAACAGGTCAATGTACATTACTTTAAAGTGGAATGTTCCATAAGTACATATATTCTCAGTCAAAATAGTTCAGCTGGAAAATAATCACTTGAATACTTTGGCTTATGACTCCACACCCCAAATAAAGAAGATCTGAAGATAAAAACTCACTGTGGACCAGTCCAAAGAGTTAAACCATATATCTAAAGTTAAACCATATATCTATGGTTGCTGTCCTTCTTTGGACACATTCTAATATTTTTATATCCTGATACTGTGGAGCCCAAAACTGCACAGAGTTCCTGAGGAGGCTGCACCAATGCTGAGTATAGCGTGACAACCACCTCTTTCAACTGTGCTTAATATACCTCAAGATACACCTTGGCCCCTCTGGCCACTGGAACACAACCCAAACCCCAAGATTTGTTTCTGCAGGACTGAACTTCAGGCTCTTCTCCCTCACTCTTCCATAATCCAGGATTACACCATTCCATGTGCAGAATCCAGCATTTTCCCTTGTTAAGTTACATATAGTTGGTGATTGCCCGATGCTCTAATTTATCAAAACCTCTCTGTAAAGACTCTCTACGCTGGAGAGAGTTAGTTCCTCCTAATCTGGTATTGTTGGCAAATATCCTTAGTGTGCACTCAACTTTCCTGTCCAGGCATTGGTAAAAATTTTGAAGATATTTTCTTTTGTGTTTATGAAAGGGCAGAGTAGTAATTTGACTTCACTGTGCCCATTCCTTGTCTCTTTGCTTGCTTGACTCTAGCCCCCAAGACCTCCTTCAAATATGCCTTAACTTCAAGAAAGTTCAGAACTGTATTTGAACTGTTAGATTTATGTAATAGTGTGTCTTTCATCCCAATTTGAAGCAAAACCAAAAGTAATGAGTTGAGAGAAATTCTTTAAAAAACACATTATTACTGAACTGGGAAGGGAGAGAGGGTCAGGAGACATAACAGACTTGTTATGGTGGAGTAGGAAAAAAGGAAAAGAAAGTTATGTTTCCTTTGCATCCTTCTTTTTTTATTTAGGCTTGTTGCAGGTGAGACCCATGTTAAATTATAATGGAAGAGTCACAGATTCAAAAAGGGACCTCTGGAGATCATCTAGTCTAGACCATGTGGCTCCAGTGAGGCCAGTAAGGGCGGGTCCAGGACAGTGTCCAGTTGTGCAAATAGGATAAGATCTTAATTATAAATTGATTACAGATCATCACAATCACATTTATTTTTTTTTCTTAACATTCTTAACTGGTAATGACTATGAATGTATGATTATACATTCCTCTTGCAGTCAATCTAAAGCAGATAGGTTGCAAATGATAGTTTACTTCATTTGATGCATAGTGAAACTAAACCAGCTTACTACACAGATACAATGAATAGGTAGTGGTAGTGATTTTGGCTAGGATAGAGTTCATTTTCTTCATACTGTCCTGTGTGGTTCTGTGTTTTTGTTTATGATGAAAACAGTGTTGGTAACACACCATTGCTATATCTGTTGAGAGCAGTGATTGCACAGCACCAAGGCCTTTTCTGCCTCTCGTATCTGCCCACCAGTGAGAAAGCTGGGATGAGCAGGAAATTGGGATGTGCAGGAAACACAGCTGGGAAAGCTGATCCCAACTGACCCAAGGAATATCCCATACCATATGATGTTGTGCTCAGGAAAAAAAGCTGGAGGAAAGAGGAAAAGGCAGAGGGACACATTCAGAGTGGAGGCATTTGTCTTCCCAAGTCATCATTCTGTGTGATGGAGCCCTGCTCTCCTGCAGCTGGATAAACACCTGCCTGCCCATGGGAGGTGGTGAATGAATTCCACTTCTTGCTTTGCTTGCACATGCAGCTTTTACTTTACTTATTAAACTGCCTAAAAGTTTTCTCATTTTTCTTGTTCTTATTCTCTCTCCCACCCCACCAGATGAGAGGCACACCTACCTGGGTGAGGCTTAGCTGCCAACCAGGGTGGACTCCCAACAGTACCAGGTATGGTAGACACGCAAGTGTATTCAGATAGTTTTGAAATTACTATTACAGACAAATTTTACCTTCTTTCAGCCCTGAAAGAGAAAATGATTTAGCAGGATCTGATTTGGCCAAGGATGCAACAAATTATGTTCAATTACCCTCTTCATGACAGTCTGTCTACATGATGCTGAACTAGTCATCAGGAGCCTCAGTGGAAATTTCTCTCAAAGGCTGTAATAAGGGTAGCAAGGTGCTGTTGTAAAGATGTTTCAAGAAAACAATGGTTCCCAGACTCTCATTTGTGTGAAGTAATTGGTCAGATGCAAGCAATAAAGGAGGCAATTGCCACGGTACTACACTGTGCCTGAGCCAAAAATCCTTACTGAGAGGCAGACTGTAGTTACTGGGTCCTAAAACTATATTTATGTATCTATAGAACTCCCAGCTGAGCTTCTACTTAGTTTTGCTGTGACTTTACCATTGTATATATATGTACCCAAAGACATTTCTTCTAAAGTACTTAACTTTAAAGAGTAATGATAGCACATTTCAGTAGATCTCACTTTGTTTTCCTTGCATTTGTTCTTTTTCAATTTTTCCACAACTTTATTTCTCCTTTTCTTTTTAAAGTGATAATTTTCCAATTCTCCCCCCAATTTTGCATTGCTTTGCAGTTTTTCCTGCTTTCTCTTGATTGATTTGGATGGGGTTTTTTCCAGCCTTTACGAATTGTAGATGGTTGTTCGTTTTCTCTCACCAATTATACCCCAGCAGCTGTCTATAAAAGAAAAATGACAAGTTAGTCACTTCCCTGTCTGTATTGAACTGTGGACAAAAGACTGAACTTGGTGCAGGGAGGAACTGAGTAATCAGCCTTCCTTTACAGCCAGATTCATGTTTAGAAGAATTCAGAAAAATGAATCATTCCAAAAGCTGATAATACATTACTTTGCACCTTGGGAAGTCATTTCAGGCTTTGGCAGATGAGCTCTGGCATCAGAAATTTAAGACAAATTTGTGCCCAGTTCTCTGCCCACCTGCATTCTGTAGCAGGGTGCAGAGGTGATGTGTCACCATTCTCTCCTGCTCCCACTCATTTGCTGGCCACTCAGGTCAAGTGAGACTTGATCCTGTGGAACAGAACAACTAAAATGTGAATACACTGTTCTTTCTATATTGTAGATGCAATATTTATGCTTATATTACTTATTTAAATTGTGATTATAACCCAGAGCAGTCGAAACTTGGTGATGGTTGAGACACGAGCCTGTTTCTGTATGCTTGGACACAATCAGGTCTTAAACCTTTACATCTTTTGGTTAATTAAGATCCACTTTGACTCATACTAACATACCCAACACACTCAGCAGAGGGACAATTGATGATCTGGGAGGAAGGATTGGAGAAGAACAACCTAAGATGAAGAAGGGAATTGTGAAGTTGTAAAGGAAATAAAATAATTTCAACAACCTCCCTTTTTTGTTGGACATTTATAGGTTTGCTCATTTACATGAGTTCTATAAGGTAATTGCTAATGACTTGAGGATCTCATTAGCCATCCAGCTTATCACTCCAGATGATCTGAAAACATCTAATTCATATAAGTACACTCCAATCTGTTCTTTAATTACTGTGAGCTGAGATTTTATTCCTACATCACTGTTTCTAATTGTTTTAGCCATCTGATCATAGTTGACCATTTTGGTGAAAACTAATGCAAAAAGGCATTAAATACCGCATCTTTCTCAGTACTATTAACTAATAATTGTCCTCTTGGAAGAAGCAGCTCGATCCTCTATGTCTATTTATTTCTGCGTTCTCTACATTGTGCACTGACAATATCTTATTACATACACTTGACATCCTTTGCTGACACCATCACTGGAGAGAGTGCCTTAATTTTTTTTACTTTTTTTCATGCAAACTTCTACTGAATTTCTGTCCTCAACCTTCTAATCTCCACTGTTTTATTTAAAGCAAATTTAGATAGTTTATGTGTTGGCCAAGTTGATCTCTTGCTATTCCTTCTATCTTTCCTTCTTAATTGGATTGGTTGTATTTGAACCTTCTGCAACTGGCATTTGCTTAAAGAAACATTATTGTCACCATCATCATTGTCACTATTATTTTGTCTTGGAATACCTTTTGAGGAGACCTCATCAGCCAGTTATCCAAGACAAGTGAAGTAATTTTTCCAAAATCCATTCTTTTTCTTCATTCTCCTTATTGTCCTAAAACTGTCACCTCCTGGCCATAGTCATCCAAAGTGCCTTCTACTCAGCATGATTAAAGGTCCCTCAATAGTGGGTGAGATGCATATCTAGAGCTCTCCCATTTCTTTATTTCCACTTCTCCTATAACCAAGCAGGCATTCACAAGAGTTTTAGTTCATTTTAGACATGGCAGCGATTTTTAAATAATTATATGAGGCTGGAGATATGACTTGGAACAAGTGGACTGTTCTCACCATTTTGGAGGGGCAATGAGAGATCCTTTTATACAGCAACTAAAATGCTAAATTCTGTGGCCATGATTAGGCACTGAATCCCACCCTGAGTCCCACAGCATGTCCCTCCAAACAGATTATTTGATTTAGTTTTATGCTGAAGCCTGTGCTTGGAATGACTTTGCATTTGTGCACAAAAAGTTCCATCCATCTGATACTTAATGCTGACAATGTAGGGTATTATCAGATATTTTCAGTCTTCCCCTGCAATATACCTGAGAACAAGCATATACATCTCTGATATATGTATGGATCAGCAGATATTTCTTTAGTCCTTCCTCTCCTTCCTAAGATATTTCCCTTCAAAATGATAGTCCATTTTTTAATTATTCTTTTGTTCCTCTAATGTACCAATTTATGCTTCAGGTCAAGAAATAAAAAGTCAAGGTCCTCCTTCACTTTCCTATACTTGTCTGCTCTCTGGGAGACACAAAAGACTAACGTAAACACATCCACAGTTTGATAGGACAGTATAAAATTAGAACTGCTTTTCTTCATTTTTCTTCCATGACCTTGTATATTCTGAAGATAAATACCTTTACTTTTGTGTATTGTCTACAGTTGATTTATGAATAAAATAAGGCTATTCCAAATGGACTTTCTCCCTCATGAAAGAAACAAATCTAGTTTCACTTGCTGGAAGTTTCTCTAGCTGAATTTCTTTTCAGCTCCCTCCACTTTAGATCAAAGAGTCTTAAAGGTACACACACATTAACATTTATGGTCATAAATATGGATTAATAAACAGACTGAACTGTAAGGAGTTATGACATGCTTAGTAAATCATTACTAACAACTTTAACATTTTCTATTTCTCATTGCAGTTTGTATCCTAAAAGAATTCAAAAACAAATTAAATAGTTTGAAAAAGAAAAAATAAGGGGTTTTTAAAACAAAAAGAAGGTGTTTTTTTTTCCTTACATGTATCTCTCATGGTCATGGTAATATTTACTTACATGAACAGCAGCACTGGATACCTCAGACCTCAGTCCTGTTGTGAGCCTTAGGACAGAACAGCAAGACCTGCCCTCAGAATCCGGTTCACCTTCATAATAAAAACAGCTTCCATACAGGATTGTGGAAAACTCAACTTATTAGCATAGGAGTGGCAACAAACGACCTTATGAGTCCCTTTTGTTTATTACACTTCAGTATCACTGAGAAAGCCACCTGGTGCATACTAAATATAAAAGGAAAATTTGTTAGGAATCTACATAATGAATACAAATGGGAGTAAACTGACAGGACTAAATTAAAGAGTCATGCTGCACAGGAAAAAAACCCCAATCTTTCAAGACCATTCAGTTCCTTTAGAATCTATTACTTTTGGTGCTGTAGAAAACTGCTTTAACTCCGAAGTCTTTTCTAAATATTAAAAATTTCTTTTTTTTTTTTTTGTTTTGGAACTTAATACATTAAAGTTACTATCCATAAAAGCTGAGATTTCAGAAGAATCAAGAACTCATGTTAGGATAGTTTCCTTTCTTCTTTAAAGAATTATCAGGTCTCCTTTATTACTTCCTGAATAAGATTATCTTTTCTTCCTCCTCATATTCCTTATTCTTTCCTTTTTTCTGTGTTCTTCCCTTATTATATTCCCTTTTACTTTCCCTATTTCCTTAATTTTTTCCTTAGTGTGGAAGAACTCTAAAATCAAGGCTAAGATTGGTGTCTCTTTTACCTTTTCTTAATGAGTCTTGCAGGGAATAAGGAATAGAGTAATAGAATAAGGAAAGGAGAAACTAACAAGTGAAAACCAGAGGAAATCCTGCCCATCTTGGATACTAAAAAAAGGAGACATATCATGGCTCATAATAAACTTTTTTTTTCCTGAAACCAGATGTCTAAGACCATAGAACTGAGATTAACTGAGATCATACCCTTTCCTTGCATTGTGATCAATAATCTGTTGAAAAATTAATTTGATGGATTGTGGGTATTTAAAAGACTACCTTTCAAACCTCTCACAAAGTAATTGAGTGTATTCACTGTATCACAGCTTTTTTCCTTGGTGATATCAGAAGAGGTGCTAGCTTCTACCTTCTTAGATAAGCAGCTATCACAGAAACAGATATCTCAAGTTATAATCTCTGTTCTCTAGAAAATGATATATTTTGTTAACGTTATAAGACAATTATTGTTCCAGCTCAGCTCTTTCTGAAGCCTCCAAAGCAACAATAAAATTTATGTGAAAATCTAATCATTGGGAATTCTGTCTCAGCTTATTGTGGGCTATTGTGCTTCTTCCAGGCTTGCTCCCAGGCTTGACCCTTTCCCTGGTCACTACAGCAAAACACGTTATTTCCGGTTCCCAGTCTGAAATCTGCACTTTTCATTCCTTCAGTGTCATGACTACCTCTGATTGTGCTGATGCCAGGCTGCATAAAGACTCACTTAGCTAATTGCATCAGTATCCATCCCTTCAGATTTGGAGCAGGGTTAGCAGCTTATGAAGGATCACAGCCTCTTTCATCAAATGAGAGAATATGTAGAGTTTGCTCAATCTCAAAATGTAGAAATGAATTTTAATTGTAGTCTGGAAGAACAAAAGTACATGCAATCTGAGCTGAGTAGAATGTGAACCTTACATAAATACCTTAAATTAAAAAAAAATCCGTTCTGTTTAATCTTGAGTAACATCCAGAGTTCCTCAAAATAGCTCTTGTTAAATATTCATCATTATTTATTCTGATAAACTTGAACCAATGTTAAACTTTCCTTAACAGGACATGAGATAAGACCACAAAACTTACTTGTGGTCTTTGAGTATATCTGGAGTTTAGCTTGACTCTTCAGAAAGTGACTGAAAGCAGGGATCTGATCCATCAGTCACATGAATATTCCACAAGACTTTTGCATCTTTTAACAGATGTGTCACTGAGAACTTGTGCACAATGATAAGGTATAGCTATAAAAAGAAACAGCAACACAAAACTGAATTGAATGTGATTTTAAAATAATTTATATCCAAAAGGAAGAAGAGTCTTCATGACAACCGTCCAAGAAATTTGAACTTATCTTGAACTTATACTACCTTTGGTTCTAAGATTCCAGGGAATTAGTTTACTTAGGAGAGGTGGATTAAAAGTAGACACAGTATATGCCTTTTACAGTGCAAATATAAATCATTCTAGCGTTAATGGAGGTTCTGCAGACACATCATCAAGAATACATAGAGACTTATGCCAGAAGGCTTGAGCAAAACACAAGTGTATTAGCAAAATGTACAGTCAGTAAAACGAGCCTATTAATTACAACTTTCTTCTTGACTGGAATCAATTATTAAAAATCATAACATAAAAAAATTGCAGAACTAAAGCCACCCTAACATTTATGCATTTAAAAACGTTTAAAAATAACAATAAAGATGAATAAAAACTTTGAGATAAGAAAAAAGGAACAATTCATTGAACTTGTGAGACAACAGCTGTATTCTTAAATTATAGACATCACGCAATCCATGAAAACTTAGATCAACAGCTGGTCACAAGTTAATACTAATGACCAAACTTATGGTCTTCCTCAGCTCCATGTGACTGCAATAGTTTTTGTAGTCTGAGGGCTCAGGCTTGTTTACTGGTCTGGAAGCTGATTAGTCATGACTTAGGGAGAAGCCCCAAAATTCAAATTACGTTTTGCTGCTGGTGGAAATCATATCACTGACTCAGTTTTCTAGAAATATTGTGCTTAGACATACACATGAAAAAAAAAAAGAAAAAAACAATCAGGCAAACCTGAGTCTAGAATTGTAATTAAAAAAAGGCATAAATTTGATAACAGCTCTTGAAGGTCAACACATCTTTGTGTATTTATTTACAATTTAGCAAACTACTAAATAAAAAGCCCTCACTGCAGCCTCTTGGGGATATATTCAAAAGTAATGATTTTATCTCCATAGTTAAATGCTCTGCAAATGGCACTGGCATCTTCCTGCAGCTAAGAACCAAATTATGCAGGCTTGATGTTAGTAGTAGTGTAAGGGGACAATAGCAAAACCCTTCAAACTTTCATTCCTTTATTGAAATATAGGTGCATTGAAATCCAGTATTTGCAAAGAATCTTTGACTGCTCCAGTATAAATACTCTTAAGACTGCAAGGGGCAGTTGTCTTTTTTTATATAATTGCTACCAATATCACAAGAAAAAGAACAAAAAAGTGGATAGCCAGAGAAACACAAAAATCACCACTTGGAAATAAGTCTACATTTTGCCGCAGACTGCTTAGAACTTTCACTTGAACCCCAAATTCTTTTTGCTTGTGATAGTTCATCTTGTTCCTGAATAATCTGTGAAAAAGTTGCATGTGGTGACATTATTTGTAAGGTATGCCACAAAAATCACCTCATAAACCCAATTCTGACAATATTTATATGTAAGCCTCTGTCTGGCAATTTATCCCAAACCTAACATGTTATTTATATAGCACCAATAGCCTGCAGGATTTATTACAGGCATGCAGGAAGACATATGGGTAGATTCTTCTCGCATTTATACCAGCATAAATCAGAGTTAATACTACTGAAGTCACTGGAGTTCCACTTGTTTAAAGGTGGACTAAAAATGCTCAGAACAAACCCCAAACTTACCAGTAAGTTTTTACCTATTAATTTCAGACATGTTGTCTAAATTAATCCATCCTCAGTTGAGTTATTTAAACCTTTTAAACAGCAGCAAGGCTTTATGTTATTGTCTTGTCATCTTTGACTCAGACATTATCCAAATTCTTCCTTGAAGCCATACTAATGTCACTGGACTTGAGCCAAGCAGTATGCAGTGTGACAATTTTTGAATTTAGGGCAATATTTAAAAACCTTGAAATATTTATGGCACTCACACATTACTTAGTGTAGCGTTTGGATTCAGTCACATCTGTTCAGAACTTCAGGTTTCTCAAGGACATTTGGAAAACTGAAACATTTTAGGCCTCTGCAGAACTTCAGTTTTAAAAGGCTAATATAAAATTATCGATATTTATCAGAATTTTCAAAAACTACAATTAAATATAAGCTCAGAATATCAATCCTTTCTTTGAAACTATGATGTCACTGTCCCTTAAAGTATTTTTTTGTGCCTGTGTGTTTCTTGGGAAGTAATTTGCAACAGCAAGGATGCAAAGCTTACTGATGTGTTAGAAACCACAGAGGCTTGTGGGAATAGTCATGCAGGAATTAGAGCCTTTCCCCCACAAAAGGCAGTGGGATCGATAACTCAACTAAAGGGCATCTACACCAATGCACACAGCATGGGCAACAAACAGGAGGAACTGGAAGTCACAGTGCACCAGGAAGATTTTGACATAGTTGCCAACACAGAAACATGATGGGATGACTCACAACTGGAGTGCTTTGGTGAATCCCTATAAACCCTTCAGAAGGGATAGGCAAGGAAGCAGAGGCAGCTGGGTGGCCTTGTATGTCAGGGAATGTTTTCGTTGCACCTTAAGGATGGTGGCGATAGGGCTGAGTATTTGTGGGTAAGAAGCAGGGGGAAGACTAAGAGAGAAAATATCACGGTGGGAGTGTCGGTCTGCTGGAAGTTAGGAAAGCTCTGCAGAGGGATCCAGACAGGTTGTGTTGATAGACCAAGGCCAATGCCATGAGCTTCAGTAAGGCCAAGTTCTGGGTCCCACACTTGGGACACAACAACCCCCTGCACCACTACAGGCTGGGGGTAGACTGACTGGAAAGATGCCCAATGGAAAAGGACCTGCAGGTTTTGGTTGACAGCAGCTGGACATGATCCAGTGTGTGCCCAGGTTGTCAAGAAGGCCGATGGCATCCTGGCATTTATCATCAGTAGTGTGGCCAGCAGGACCAGGGCAATGATTGTCCCCCTATACTCAGCAGTGGTGAGGCTTCACCTCAAATCCTGTGTCCAGTTCTGGGCCTCTCACTGCAAGAAGGACATTGAGGAGCTTCAGGGTGTCCAGAGAAGAGCAACAGAGCTGGGGAAGTGTCTGGAGCACAAGCCTGATGAGAAGCAGCTGAGGGAGCTGGGGGTGTTTAGCCTGGAGAAAAGGGGACTCAGGGAGGACCTTTTCACTCTCTACAACAACCTGAAAGGAGGGTGCAGTGAGATGGGGGCTGATCTCTTCTTCCAGATAACAAGTGCAGGATGAGAGAAAATGACCTCAAGTTACACCAGGGAAGATTTAGATTAGATATTAGGAAAAATTTCTTTACTGCATGCGTGATCAGGCATTGGAACAGGCTACTCAGGGAAGTGGTTGTGTCACCATCCCTGGAAGTGTTCAAAAATTGTATGGATTTGGCACATGGGATAGTGTTTAGTCATGAACATGGCAGTGCTGGGTTAACACTTGGACTCAGTGATCTTGGAGGCCTTTTTCAACTTTAATGATTCTGTGATTCTATTATAGTTACTTCTTAAACAAAGGTAGAATGGGCTCTTCGTCTTAACAGCTAGCTTGTTTCTTTTGGATTTGCTGACTGAACAGCACCAGTAGGAAGGGGCTGAATTGAAGGACACAAGGGGAGACAGAATAGAGTGGATGGGAAAAGGTCATTTGTTTTCCCAGAGGCCACTGACCGCAACAGAGTTTTGATCTTCTTCTATAGTACATCTTCACACAGGCAATAGCAAGTTCTTATTTTTGGTGACAATAAGAATTTAAATAAAGCAGAATTCATCTCATAATTACAAGACTGAAAATCTTACATATGATTAAATAACTTATGGATCAGGACATAGATATGAGAAACATTTAAAACAAATTAATCTGTTTAGAGGTTGGTTGTCTTATATAACTACCACAATTTGCACACCTCCATGTCTGGCATTTTTGCAATTATTTCAGGAAACAATTTGCATAATTGAGTAATTTGCATATGCTCACCTTAAGCAGAAGGATGGATCTCATGCTGGAGAATGCGTCAGCCTGTTTGAAAGTTTGGGTGAATGAAGCCTACAGGCTGGCAGCACAGCAAGCTTGTGTTCATTGTGCCTTCCACCTTTTCTTATTCTGTTTGTAATGGAGAAAACTGGGACAGCAAGGAACTTGAAACCACAGGGAATGTGAAAATCTATTTTCATTTCTCTTCCCTCTCTGTGTTAATTTTAGGACATGTTTTTTCACGCTCCTTAAGTGTCCTCTCTTCTTTCTACTTGCCCTTATCAACAGTTGTCACCCTGTTCTTCACATCTTGATTATCATACATAGCTCTAGTTACTCAACTGAGTCCAAATCATGCTAACAGGAATTCTGGCATGGACTGCTAAATATTTAAAGTATATATAGCAGCCCTTCTTCTTCAAACTGATAAAAATTTGCCTCTGGCAGAGGATACAGGAAATAGCCTTGCATTAATTTAAAATCTCAAGTTTAAAAGGTACTTGTAGCGAACCTACACATTTTGTTGGTCTTCTGCACAGTTATGAAGTTTTAGTCTAATATTACATTTGAATTTCATGCCCTTGGTAAAAATGAAATAACCATTATCCTCCCATGTAAAAAAGGGCATGAGATGTTATCCATAGATCTGTTCGCTGAATTCTCGTTTCTAGATTCCAGCATTTGCACTGTAATCCATTAGCTTTTCACTACATTTAGAATAAATCTTGAAATTGCTGCAGTCTTGCAAGTATGGAGGGACACAGGCTGTTTGTGGATCCTTTCCTTCATGCCCACTCTAAGAAAAGCCTAAAGATGGGGAAAAAAAAATGAATCACAAGATTTCTTGTTATTCTGTTTATCCAGCAGAAATCCACAGGAGGACCTTGCATAAAATTGTGTGTACATCCAATGGGCAAAATCTATACTAACTTGAGAATTGATTTTACTGAAGTGCATTAGGATGCTTTCACTAACATTGTCAATAAAATTGATTGAGGACAAAATATCAAAACCACCACTGTGACAGGACGTGCAAACAGAAATTATTAGGTGTATTTCACAGATATTTGTATGGCTGGATTAGTAGCATTCTGTATCTATCTGGATTTTGACCAGAAATTACTAAGCCTCTGATCTTTGAATATTTCATGAATAACACAAAAGGAAGTTGCTAATCTTTATTATTCATTTTTGCAAGATTGCAGCTGTGCCATTATTGAGAAGAATTAACAGAAAACTAGGAACAGTGTTACAAGTAATACATTTAATCATTTAAATCTCAGTGTTGCAAAATGGAGATCTAAGCAATCATTGTCTACCTTTAGATCCTTAAGCCTCCCTGGTTTCTTTTGAAATCAAACATACTAAGGTAGGAAGTCCTGCTGCCTTTTCCAAAAGTTAACAATGTCCCCAGAAATATATATATTTTGGCTTTTCTGGACTCTTTCCTGGGAAATCATCTTGAAGGATGTCATATATATATATAAAAGAAACCAAACCAAACCCAAACAAAACAATCCCAAAACAAACAAACAAACAAACAAAAACAAACAACCCCCCCATACACATAAAAACCAGAGAGAAGAGAAA
>VZRE01012647.1:0-67388 GCA_013396775.1 Cephalopterus ornatus | reverse complement strand
AGAGGAGAGGAGAGGAGAGGAGAGGAGAGGAGAGGAGAGAATATTACCTCTGCTTCTGATGATTTTAAAAGCATATGCCTTGGAAATGTGTTTTGATGAGTCTTTTCTATTTTTAATAGCATCTCAGAGTTAACACATTGAATGGAACAACTTGCTGTCTGAGTGCAGTGTTCAGAGCACTTTATTTTGGGGACTGTAAATCTTGCTGGGTTTTAGACGTAGAAATGAACTGATCTTTTTCTGCTGGTGTAATCTCCTTAAAAAATTAGCAAAAAGATAAGAAGTACAGTAGAAACCCAGCATTTTCATTCTGTGCCAATAAAGAAACTTGCAGAGCCAGTGATAGCTTTGGACTCAAAGCATGTGAAACACATAATTCTTTTGCTATATTTCTTTCCAACCAACACAGTTTCAGACACTGGAGCAGGTACTTGGCTCTAAATCTGTAACTCTGCCAACAATCAAAGACAGGGTACCAGATAACTTGTGTTCCCCTTTGTAGTGGTTTAAATCCAAGTGTCTGCTAAACACCATCATCCACTAGCTCCTGGGGAGAAGAATTTGACAGAGGTAAAACACATGGGTTGAGATAGAGAGCTCAGTAATTGAAATATAATACATTATGATGGTGATGATGATGGTAATGATTATATGATGATATTAATAACAGGGAGGGAAATAAAACCTGATGAAAACAAGTGACGCATAATACACTTACTCATCCCACACTGACCAACGCCCAACGTGATCCCAATCAACTCCTCCCAGTTTATACACCGGACATGGCATTCTATGGTATCGAATATTCTGTTGGCCAGTTCAGATCAGCTGTCCCAGCCACACTCCCTCCCAGCTTCTCATGCACCTGCCTGATAGAACACAGGACAGCAAAAAGTCCTTGACTTTAGGTAAGCGTCACTTAGCAGCAACTAAACCATCAGTGTGTCGACATCATTTTGTCATATGAATCCAAAATGCAGTGCTGTGCTGCGTTTCTCTCTATCCCAGACAAAACCAGGACACCTGTCTGTATGGATTTATTAAAGCCATTCCTATAACCTGGAAAGCACTGCAACACAATACTAATTGCCTGACTCTGAGAGCAAAGTTCACTTGCCCACATTAGAAATCCCTTCCCTGACAAACAAATCATTAGCCGCTGTTGACTTCCAGTCAACAAACTGGAAGCTTCTTCAACAGCATCAAGCCCAGTTTAAGGATGGACTGTGAGATGTCTATCCTTAGAAATGTTGACTTATATTACTGTGTAAAACAAAAAACAGAGGATATGCAAAAATACACAATGCAAAACCACCACAAGTGCATGCTTACAGTTACGCTGAAAAACATAAACCAGCTTTATACAGGTAAATCACAACATACTCATCCTTCCAAAAAGAACTTTAAAATTTTTCCAAGATTCAATCTTGGCAGTTGTAATAATGATGATACAAAGAATGTTTTTAACTAAGAATGGCCAATTTTTTTTCTGCAACTGAGCAAACAGCTTTAAACAGCTTTCTTCCAGGGAGGTATGCCCTTTGTCTTAACTTGGATGAGAGCAAGGAGAGAGTCCAAATTGAAACTATTAAGAACAAACAGTTATCTTGGAAGTTCAAGAGGAATTTGGCTGAGGTAAAAAGAAATGTTATCTGGGAGATAGCTAATTAAGAAGTGGAATAAGTAATTAAACATTTCTTCTGGCCTGACCCAGAATAAAATGGAAATCATAGTTAATTTACGTGAAAAGGAGGTCACCTGTTTTAAGTACTTAAATTAGTGAATTTTGAATGCATTCCTCTTTTATCGACTCTTTAAAGTTCTAATACTATATCCAAATCAAGACTTATGGCTGTCTTCATACTCAAATGATTTCAAAGTAAAATGGAAAGTGCTATAGAAACTTAAAAGACAAGTCCTAAAATCATTTGATATGAGACACACATGATGAGAAAACTTAGTTAATATTATCCTTTGAAAGATTCTTAAACCGAATAATTATATTAAAACTATTAGCCTTGCTACCAGGTCTGTAAAACATATGAAGGTGTGCATTGGATTAACTACAATGGGAACAGACCTCAATGCAGCTGGTGTTCTCAGCAGCTGGCTAAGAAAATGGACTTGATTGTTTTCATAAACCATTGTGGGATGCTGGTGTGCACTGGTAGAGTGTCTCCTGGTGGTCCCCTCAGCTGGCCATGAAGGCTTCCATGGAAAAACAGGGGAACTGAGAAGTGGAGGTGCGCTGCCCTGCGGGAAGGCCGACCACCTCATGTTGGGATGTAACATGAAACATGGCAAATCACAGCGAGCATGGAGAGTGGGGCCGAGAGCTAAGTGAGGTATAAGGATATTCAGGCTCCTTCTGGAACTTTATTTGTGGTTTAGCTGCTCTTTGGGCTTGTGCACACCCTTTGTGTGGCTCTTAAGCCATGCTTAACTCTCTGAGTGAACACACAACTGCCCAGCTGCTTGTCTGCACAGGCAACACAATGGCTGGGCTGGAAAAAGAGGAGTAGCTCTAAATAGTCACCTGAGCTCCCAGCACTTTCCATATGCTGGTCCACATTCTTGTGGAATGGCCTGGAGAGTCCTAGATAGCTCCTGCTGTGGAAATGATCAAACTGTAAACAGATAAGATGTTTCCACCAAGTGCCCAGGTGCTGTGAAGAGCAGCCAGGACCGCCCCATGTTGGACACAGCCAATTCCAGCCATCTCCAAACAACCCACCTCAGCACATGACTGAACCCTGCAGCCACGATGGTGGTGCCTGAGGGACAGCCTGGGGAAAGGAGAGGGAACCTGCCCAGCAGTGAGGGGTGAGGGGGAAACAGCCCAGTGAGCACTGAGATGGAAGGAGGAGGGAGGGGAGGTGATTCAGGTGCCCCAGCAGGGATCCCCTGAAGCCCTGGAATGAGCACAGTGCAGCAGGTATCCACACCAAAGGCTGTGAAGGACCCCAAGGTGCAGCAGATGGATATTCCCTAAAGGAACTGCAGTATGTGAAGAGTCCATGCTGGAGCAGGTTTATCCTGAAGGACAGAAGACTGTGGGAAGGACCACAGTGGAGCAGGGGAAGAGCCTGAGAAGTAAGGAAAAGTAGCGAGGAACTGTTATGGATTGACTGTAATTCCTGTTCCCCATCTCTCCGCACCATTTATAGAGAAGAGGCGAGATAGAAAACATGACAGTAATTGGTAAGTGATCTCCCCTGTCCTTATCTCAACCCATGAGCTTTTCAATCTTGTTTTCTCCCCCTCATTCCCAGTTAGGAGAGGGGAGGAGTGGCTGAGCAGACATGTGGCAGCCAGCCAAGGTTAACCACAATAAACAGTAGAAATGATTCATGTAGATGTAGAAATGGTTTCAAAGAACAGCCTTATGTACACACATGAGATATTTCAGAGGTATTTTACACATAAGTAGGATAATTAATAGAGGTGGATGGTGTGTGTGCTGGGGTGTCTTATAGAACCAATATCAGCTGAAGAGTATGAAATGAGGAAAAAAGCACTTTACAATTGAGTTAAAGATGCTGCTGTCAGCAATGGAGTCACTCATTTCCACCAAATGGTGAATGACCACCCTGTTCAGAAGATTAGACTCCCTATGTGAGCAGTCCTGTACCAAGATGTCAATGCTCTGTCCTTGAGAGTCTGTGCAGTGAAACTATCATCTACAGCACTAAAGGACCCTATGGAAGCGTAAATGCATTTCTTAATCACCATCTGAGGTTAAAATAATCAGTTCTGTCAACGTGTAGCAGAGTGAAACTGAAATTTAAGACAGAACTTAAAAGCTTAACTATAATAAACAATTATCTCAAATTGTAGTGATTTATGGCCTAAAAATCACTGTTGTATAATGTATTAATATCATTCTTGGATATTGACAGGAAAATATTTCTATATTTCTTTTGAAATTTGCTTAAAAATAGAGCAATATTTTCTTATAATGCTGCTTCTTAATGTTTGGAATTAAGAACACAGATGTAAAAGTCAGTCTTTGAGAGCAAGGATTCATTATTTTATGATATATTCAAAAGAAAGAGTCTTCCTACTAATTCTATATTCTGAAGTATTCTTCTGGTATTAGCAGCAGTATAATAAAAAGCAAGATCCAATTTGAAGAAACACAAAGGTTTTGCAGTTTTTTGATGAAAAGCTGGGGTAGTAGAGGATATGGAGAAATAATTATATGGTGTGATAATATAAAGACTGCAGGTTTGTGTGTCTTCATATAACTACTGAGTATGAGATCTGATGTTTGCTAATTAAAGACTTTTCTATTTCCACTAGATGGCTGCTTCTGAAAGACTAGCTTCTTAGCATAAAATTAATTAACCTTCAGAAGACAGTCCGAGGTACTTCAATGACCCAACTCCTGCCAAGAAAAATAAATCACATTATAGGATCTTTCACAAATCTTTTAAAGGCCTTCTGCTGTATGTGTGGTGAGAGAGTATAAAATATTAGATACCCTTTTATTTTACATTATCTGCTGGAAGAACACAGAAGGCAATTATTTCTGCCCTATATATCAGAACACTGTCTCTTCTCACATTTCAAGAGGCATTGGGACATTACGAGGAAACATGTAGAGGAGATTGTATCAGTTTCAGGTTCACTCTCCTTGCTTCTTATTCTATACATCTACTGGTCAATTCTATGACCTCACTCCCCCTCCCACCAAAATAATTATAATGCAGGTACTAAATATCAGCAGCTATTGAAGCAGACCTTTTTTTAGTTTATATCTGAAAACTATCATAACTTTGCTCCAGATTTGAAATCATTTGTAAATACCGTTTTTGTATCCTCCTTTTGAAGGCAAGGGAAAGATGAATCTTAACATGGTCCCAAAGCTGAAAGAAAGGCAGAGATTTCATGTCTAAATCCTTTCTGCTTTTGACAGAGAACTTTATGGATGGTTAAACACCCAACCTTACCAATAAACCCATTGAAATATCCTTTTAGAATCTGATTTGATTTGGATAGCCTTACTGAATTGATTTAGTACTGAAGTATTTTTTCAAACAATAGAACTTATCATGTCTCATCACATGAAGTTACACAATGGTCTGACTTGCATGCATCAGATTTTTATCATATACTTAGGAGTACTACAGAGGCCTCAAGTGTGGACAAGAGTGCATTGAAGCCACACAGACAGAATATTGAACTGAGAATCACATTATGAGCTTCCCTACAGCCTCTGTGCTATATCTTCTCTCTTTTAGTCTGGTTCTTTGATTTTAGTTTTCCCATCTGTAAGCTGAGAATAACAGTGTTTCTTCTCCTAAAACAAGTGTTAAGATCAGAAGATTTAAAGTAGACTTTATTATTGCACTAGATGTGCTATATATGGAAAATCACATGCTTATATGAAGGAAAAAATGTTTCCATATGCATTGCACTTAACATTGTCATACTCCAGTTCTGCATCTGTTGCTGACAGGCATTTGCCAGGCTTTCTAAGATGTTGCTGCTTAAGCTGATGTGCAGGAGAAATGGAAAGTGGAGAATTATGGGATTTGATAAAGTCTTATGTGCCAAGGCAAGTTCTTTTTTGTCTAGTGCCAAGACTAATAAACCACTTAGCAGTAGCTGCCTCCTGCAATCTTCAAAAATTATGGGACTATTTCAACATTCCTTATTATAAGAGAAAGACATATTTGCTTGTTCTGTCCTTGCTGCATTTTCTTTCTAATGGAAATGTCTAATGTTTTTTTGATAAAGTTAACTGATTTAGCTATCATGAATTTTATGATCAGGATGCCCATATAACCCTTTCCTTCCTAAATCACTGTAATTTCTCCTCACCACAAACAGGGAATTCTGCATCTGTCTTTCAAGGATCCACTGATACCATGGCTCAGAGATCAGAGGCATTTGCTACATTTAAAGAAGGAGAAGTGAAAAAGTCTGGGTTGCAGGGCCATGAGAGATAAGAAATGTAGACAGAACTGTAGAGATAATCAGTCCCTCAAAAATTCAAAGTGGAAAACCAATGAAATGGACAGGTTTAAAAGCCTGACGGAAAAATAAGGAAAAGTATTAACATTAGAGGATTTGCAAGACAGCAAGCTGGCAACACTGAGCACTCTTTCCTGCCTGGATGGTGCCTGCCTGGCCAGCAAAGGCTCCTCAGATGTTTTACCGGAGTCTTGAACCCATTGCTGCATAGCCTGGTAGTTTCTTAACTCTTTGTGATCTTGTGTGTGCATTAGGCAACACAAAATTTCTTTACGCCTTTATTTATTTTATTGTGTATGTCCCTGTGTGCATATGTAAATGCACAAATATAAACATATATGTGTGTTTCTTCATATTTAAAGATAGTCTATTTGCAAAGACTCTTCCTGTTCAGCTAAAAGAGCACCAATTACTGTGAACCCAAAGGAAAGAGAAACACCAGTAAACATTTAAATATTTTTAAAATAAAATATAAATCTAAGAGGTCATACAGCCTCTTTTTCAGTATTACAGAGTAGAACATTTAAAGCCATTCATATAAAATAACATCTATACAAAGTAGGTAAATGCTATGCTCTGCACCTCCCCTGCAGAGAGTTATTGAAACCCTAGGACAGTTTTAAATAAACATAATTAATAGTTTTCCATCTATTCTCAGTCATTGTGACATTCAAGAATTTCAATATGAAAGGCTGACTTTGCTGAAGGATAATGCTGGGCATTCTAAGTCACCAATTAGGATGCAAACCTGAATGCTACCTATTGCTAAAATATAGTCCATTTGCATACAAAAAAAAGAGAGTCAACTAAACAAGAATGCTGCTTCTGGAATCTAAAGTATTTGAGACAAAAACCTGACTTTAAGCCAGGAAAATTACCTATTTGGGGAAAAAAAAAAAAGACATAAGAAAACTTTCTTATTTGAGGGTTGTTTGTAGTGAAATGAATGTCAAGTCCTTCACAGGATCAAGTCAATCCATACATTTCTGCATTCCAAACTGAACATAATTTATTTAATAAATTTTACTTCATTATGCAAATCAGAAATAAAACCAAAACCCAAACCAAAACAAACATCCATAACAGAGTTGATGACTTACAATAATTTATTTGTATTTTAAGGATCTTTTACTTCAGGAACCATCTAAAACCAGAAGAGTTTACAATGCTCAAATCACCCCAATTCTTTTCTCTTTCAAGTTATTAAAGTCCTAAATTAATTATAACAATAAGATATGAAGATAACTGAAGCCTGAATACAGTCAGGATCTAAAAATCCAGTTTCCTTTACAGGCCTCCTTCAGATAAAAAATAATTAGTGAATCTGTATTCCTTAAATAGCTGCCTAGATTTTTGTGATGTCAACCCAACTGAGCACTCCAGTCACTGCTTTCTGTGTTGTAATTCATTCACGGGCAGAAGTATCTCACCTGTAGATGTCGAATCTACTGAGTTTTCTACCATTGTTTTAAGCAGCTTAGAATCATCTGACATCTTCAGCTGAGGAAAAAGATGGTTTCCAAAAGAGCACCTACACTAGTCTTAAAGCAGTTGAAATCAACTCCTTTTGGAGTTTGCAAGTGAGAGGAAAATGTCATAGCGGCATTCCACAGCTACACGTTTATAGAAAGCTATTAATAGACTATTAGAGTGGTAAAAACAAGGACTCTGAAGTAGCAAATGTCAGAGATAATTTTATTCTCTATGACCTTAATTCATTCTTTTTCATGGCATGCTCATTACAATAAAGCATCTCATTACATCATCATGTAATACGTTTGGGGTTCCTCATGAAATCTGTACAGGTTACTGGAGAAATAATTTGCAATGATAAGAGAACAGAGGAGGAAGAAAGACTCGTGTCACACATCATTCAGAGAAATCACCTCAAAAACCAAAAGTGTACTCCTGAATTAACTTGCTAAAGTAAGTATGGTAAGTATATTAATTCTCCTGGAATGATGTAACTGTGTTTTGTATAAATACATTTTTTTTAATTACTTAGGTAAAAAAAAATAAAATAGTGTTTTACTCAAATATTTCCAGCCGTATATCATGGTCAGACATGCATTTAGATATATCTTTGATAAACTGGAAAAACATGGACTGGGGTTCTGCAAGTGGTTCGAAACCCAGTCATAAGATTCTCCACTCCCCTAAGCATTAAAAATCCTACTCCAAGCTACTTCCCCTTTATGCTAACAAGTATCAGCCCTTAATTCCAAAATTCAGTATAAAATATGCAAAGGAAAGAAAGCAACATCCTTCTTTGTATCATGGGACATATTGGAACCAAAACATGGGCTCTTTTCCTCTGTAGCTGTTTGACATGCTGTGTATATGTAATCCCACAGCCAGTGACTCAGTTCTGTTCCATGCACTTTGTGATAGCTGCTACAGAAAAGAAAATCTTTCCTGTCACAGTCAGAATACACATTGATTTCAGCAGTTTCCATTTGGCTCTTACTGCCTTATCTGATCCCCAGATTAGTGATCTTGAATTCTGGAGCTGTGCATTCCTCCAGGCACAACACAAATGTCCTCTTTGTAAATGCTAACAACCCTAAGGATGATAATTGTGATCTGGTGAACTTGTTATGCTATTACTCAATTGATTGCTTATCTAAAAGTAAAACCATGGAAATGATCAGTGTCTCTGAGTGTTAAAATTTTCTCTGAGTTGTTAATTCTATGTTAATAAGTTTAGGGACAATCATAATTAATGGATATACATACATAGGACCTGGTATGAGCAATCTTGACCGAGCTCTTGACAGACCTTGACTGAGGTGCCCAGGAACTTCAGTGCAACTGAACTCCACATTTATTTTTGAGTACTATGCAGTCAAAAAATGATTTAAAGGTGAGTTTATATAGTGGATATTTTAGCAAAAGAAAATAATTTCTGGAAGAAAGGAACCACAGGGATTGAGAAGGACACAAGCTAAACTGTATAGTTATAAACTAAAACTTGATTAGCTATTCTTTACAAGGTCATCTTCTACCATGGTTATTTCATATGAGTAGAGTTTGGAAACCCTATTCACTGGTAGCATTTATGAATATACCCCTTTTAGCATTTCCGAATATAACACAAACTTCTCATCAAAAGTTAGACAGAAGGTACAAATTCTAAATTGTTCTTGTATGTTTAGTAATTCACAGTCTGATCTTCGGTTTTATATTGGCATTAACCTCTATAGCTTTTTTTTAAAAAAAATCTTTCTTCAATACTATTGAAAACACAGCAAAATACATGCCCTACACTTATGTGGGCACATAGTGAAGGAAATGAGTGGGAAAAAAGAAGTATATTTAATGCAAAATTATTATCCAAAAGTAGATAAAAAGTGTGCAATTTGACAGAATTCTTTAAAATTTAAATAAAGTTCTCCTGGAGTCAGAAACTGTAAAGGAGTGGCATGTGACTTAACAATTTACAGATCAATACAAGGTCTCCCTGAAACAGCAGACACCTTCTTCAAAGATCTTTTTCAGGTGATGAAAAGAGAATGTCCTTTTGCACTCGTCTAAAGGGGTTTGAAAAGTAGCAAATACTTCTTTATATTAATTGATTTTTACTTCAGTAATGGTTACTTTCAAGTAATGTACTCATATCTTAAACTTAATCAGCTTTTCCCTCAACCTCTTGATCTTAATTTTTGGCTGGTAAAATTTATTTTGTTCAGTCTGGAGAGGAGGAGACTGAGGGGAGAACTCACTGCAGTTATAGCTTCTTCACAAGGGGAAGAGGAGGGCAGACACTGATCTCTTCTCTCTAGTGGCCAGTGATAGGACCTGAGGGAATGGCCTGAAGTTGCATCAGAGGAGGTTTAGGTTGGATATTAGAAAAAGGTTTTTCACCCAGAGGGTGGTTGGGCACTGGAACAGGCTCCCCAGGGCAGTGATCACAGCACCAAGCCTGATGGAGTTCAAGAAGTGTTTGGACAATGCTCTCAGGCACATGGTGTGACTCTTGGGGATGGTCCTGTGCAGGGCTAAGGCCTGGAATCGATGATACTTGTGTGTCCCTTCCAACTCACATAATCTGTGATTCTGTGATTTTATTTTCTACCAATTTCTAACTCACATTTCCTACAATAATGTCTCATTCATCACACTAAACTTCAACAACCCCCTGTAAAGTAAATAACATTTTATAAGAAATGAAATACTGTATTTCATTGTCAGATGAGTCAACAAAATTGAAATTAATCCAATATTTCAGCAGATTTTTTGTTTTATTTAGTCTTTTGCACCTCCTTTGTCTACTTTAACAAATTGTAATATTAAATGCAGATAGCCCTGACATGCATACAGATGGGGTAGTCACAGTACCTGTGGTATTGTAGTTACAAGGCATGGTGAGGCTTCACCTTGAATCCTGTGTCTAGTTTTGGTCGCTTCACTACAAGAAAGATATTGAGGGACTGCAGCTTGTCCAGAGAAGAACAATGGAGCTGAGGAAGGGGCTGGAGTGCAAGTCTGATGAGGAGCAGCTGAGGAAGCTGCGGGTGTTCAGCCTGCAGAAAAGGAGGCTCAGGGGAGACCTTATTGCTCTCTGCAACTCCCTGAAAGGAGGTTGCAGCCAGGTGGGGTCTCATCTCCTAAGTAACAAGTGACCTCAAGGTGTGCCAGGGTAGGTTTAAATTGGATATTAGAAAAAATTTCTTCACTGAAAATGTTTTCAAGCACTGGAACAGGCTGCCCAGGGCAGCGCTAGAGTCACCATCCATGTAGGTATTTAAAACATGGAGGTGGAGCACTCAGGGACATGGTTGAGTGGTGAACACAGCAGTGGCAGGTTGAAGGTTACACCTGATGATCTTAGAGGTCTTTTCCAACCTTAACAATTCAGTGATTCTATGAATGCAAGATTGCTCTTTTCTTGGCATCTGAAAAATGTCTAAATGGTGCTGTCATCTCTGTGTCTTTTCTGAACTTCTTAAAACCCTGGTGAAATAGCACTAGACAGATATTTGGTCCCTCAACAATGTTATTATTATTTACATGTTTCCCAGTGACTACATTCTTTCCTTACATTTAATGCCCATAAATCTGACTGGTTTTGTAGTGCCAGTTCATGACTTCAGTTGTTATTCAAAAAGCTGTCTTTTTTTTGTGGACAATGTAATTAGACGCTCAGAATCACTGTTGTCAACAGTTATCTATTGGAAATGTTGACTACCACAGTGAGATAAAAGAGCCATAATTCAATTTGATCAAAGTGCCTTAAACAACTACTTTCAGTGGTGAGATTCTATGAAATATTGATCAGTTCTTTCAAGTAATTCTGAAATAACCCATTTAAAACCTTAAAGACATACACAGATTTCCTATCTTAATTGTCTAAAACTGCTAAAACTCCTGTTCTTTTGTTAAGAACTGAATAGATTCAATAAAGTTTATGAATAAAATTATCTTAATATTTTTGATACCTAAATAACAAATCATTTAATTTATTTCCAAGATTAAAAAGGCACTTGAAGTAGTTTTAGGTTAATTGGATAGTCATTACTTGTTTTGAAAACATATTTTCTTTCTTCTGAATCCAATGAATTTTAAATAAAGTTATTGATCTACCCTTCCATAAAAAATACAGCTCTTTTTATTTCTGATTACCAAAGAAGGGATGACACAGACATTATGAACTGAGGTCCCTTTTATTCCAAGATTACACTTTCTTCCCATGAAATACTAATATTTACTTCTACTTGAATAATTTCTCTCTTCCTCACCTCTATTCTTAATGGACTATTCATTAAATTCTTTCCATATAGAACATCATCCTGAAAATTATGATTTTACTCAAGGTTAGACTTCATTGTCATAAATCATATTATAATTTTTTTTATTTACACTAACACTTCATGTATTTTTGCCTGTAATTCCAGGTATAAAGCCCAACATGCCACAGGAGTAATGGAAACAATTTCACCCACTGCCTTTATAAAGAATATTGTTTGCTTAGCTGTGTACTGTGTAGTTCTGTACCGATGCACCTCAGCACACAGTATTGACATTGAATGTCATTCGGGAGTACATGACACCATTTTGGGACTGTTTGAACACTCCAGAGCAGTTATGCTGGATTTTAGAAGGCTGTAAACTTTGTATGTTTTTCCCCCTTATGCCATAGCATAAGATCATGAAGGCTGAAAATCAGCTCATCACTGATGTTCACTGGGACACTGATGTCTTTCCTCCTCCTCAGCCCTTGGTGCCCACCTGGAACTGGTACCAGGGCTTATTTTATTAATAGATGATATTTTATTATTATTATCTTTATATCCCATCTGTCCCCTTAGCTTCCCACTCTCTTATATTCTTGGTGTGCTGTAAACTATACTCTTAGTTATGGGGATGACTAAAAGTTGGATGAAGCTGATGAGGCAAACATTACCTGATTTGTTTATTTTTTGTTGTTTTTCATACTCATATGGCAAATAATAATATTAAACCGTCCATTGCATGGAAATGACCCTTATTTACTGAATAATACTAAAATAGGTCAAATATCCTGGCCTTTCTACTGGGTAGCTCCATAACTCTAGGATAGTCACACAGTACAAGCAGTCACCATAAAACTCCATGAGAAACATTCATTTTGGTTTCTGTGGAGATTTGATGGAGGATGATATTGGAAAGACAAAAAAAAAGAGAGAGGAAAAAAGATGGATATGGGAGTTCTACATACCAACAATATCAAGTTAGAACATTTAATACATTGAAATGCTTTACAGGGTGGTCAAGAATTAATTATTCACAATTTAAACATTTAAAGTGTGGGATTAAGATGGCAAATTAATGTTCCATAAATCACCTTGCATCTGCTTGCTGCATGACTCTTTTTGTGTAAAATATTTACTTACTACTAGCTACACTAAGAGATAGGGCAGATAATTTAGAAGATAGATCTTATTCAGTAAAGCAAATAGTATTTTTGTAATGACTAGCACATTACTTTGGGTTTCTGAAATTAAAGTGTTAAGTACACAAATTTTCTTTTTTTTTCCTTGGAAAGGATTTCCATCACACACAAAATTTAAACTAAGTTTAATTCAATTGATTGCAGTGTAACTTCTCTTTATAATGATGTGAATAAGTATTTTAAGACTATGACTGCCATCTTAGATCATGTATCTTCTGTAGTGTCATGTCATTTGTGCCACATCTGTATCAACGAGGAGGGAAATTATCCTTTCATTTCCATCCATGCAAACCTGTTATCTGGTAAGTGAAAAGAAAGCACTGAACAATATACACCTAAAGTTTTGAGACAGAATAACTTGGAGATAGTAACTACTATTATAAAGCCAAGTCAAAAGCTGACTATACTGAAGCTAAAAAAGAATTTATTCCATACCCTTTGCAAATCAGAATCTGTGAGATATCCTCTCACATTAACACACACACTCTTTCACTACTACAGGAAATAATGGGAGCAGATTTGTTGTGCAAATTCCCCTTGTACTTCTTGGAGTATTGACACGTGTGGTTCTTAGGTCTAGGTATCCTTGCCAGGTAGATGGCTAAATGGGAAAGACAGGGATGCTTTTGGGATTCTTACTTGACAGGGAGTAATCCATCTTATTTTGCATTGGAAACAACAAAAATTGAATTTGTTTCAGTTTAAGATAAACAGTCAAAACTTCTGTATAAGAAAGGAAGATTTTATAGCATTTAGTGCATTATCTCTGATTGCTTCGGAGACAGGTCTCAGTTTTGGATTGTAATTGTTGTCTAATAAGTAATTAGTAATAATTATTACTAGTAATTATATTAATTATTAATGACTAATTACTGTAATTATTGTCTAAGTTTATGCAACTTGCAAAATTTCACTGTTCCTCTGAGAAAAAGAGTAGTTTTGTCTCCATCTGGAAAAGTACTTTCAACCTATATACCCTAAGGGCTTCACAGAGATCTGGAGTTAGCCAGAGCTTTGAGGTGGATATGCCTAGCCTGTCTCCTATTCGAA
Source organism: Cephalopterus ornatus (assembly GCA_013396775.1). NCBI lineage: Eukaryota > Metazoa > Chordata > Aves > Passeriformes > Cotingidae > Cephalopterus > Cephalopterus ornatus. The sequence goes on along the minus strand of VZRE01012647.1, from coordinate 53,428 downwards.
AGTCTCCATGTAAGAATGAAGGTGATTTAAGTTACCTCTCAACCCTTTCCTCCCCAAAAAAACCCAACCTAAAATCCTACACAATAAGAGGCAGAGGTTCTATCAGACTTGACACTAAAAAGACTGGATTTTTTTTAAATAGACCTAATTAAAAGTGATTAGGTCTGGTGGAGTGGAATTTATTAAAAAATTTAAAAAGCCACACATAACTCTGCTTGCTCACCATTCTTTGAAAATGGTTCTTCGTCCCCCTTTGATCTGAACTAACCTAACACTGTAAATTGTAACAAACTCCCCATAATTTTCAAGAAGTTTTTTTGCTGTTAACTCTAACGCCTGCCCAGCTGCTCTCTCCTTTTCTCAGCCAAGTATCCTGATCCTTCAGGCTCCCACTGCATTTCCCTGTCTCTTCTGCCTCCTATATCTTACTTACTGTGAAATCTTATCTCCCCTGAGCATGGCAAGTAGGTCCCTGAGGAAAACACATTCTGAGCCATGTGAAAAACACGATTTCCAGCATGCTATGAAAAAGCAATATTACTTTTTTTTTTTTTAATCAGATCATCCATACACAATGACATTGCATCATATCTCTGGAAAAAAGACTTTATACAATAATTTACCATAGTCATGCTTAGCTGACATTTGGCATATTTAGTGAGAGAGTTTCAGCAGATTGTGTGTGTGATTTCATAGTGCACAGAGGTTTCACATTGATCCACTCCCTTCATGGAACAAAATGTAAAAAGAGATTAAATAAAATGTGTGATTTCTGTCTCTATCACAGTGTACCATTCCAGAAACATAGCTAAGTGTTTATGTCTATTCAGTCTTCTATAATATAACAAAAAAATTATGTATGACTGTGATATATGAAAAGGTCTATGAAATTCTATTAATGCAAGAGTTGGACTTGAATGATATGTATTTAAATACATATATAGAGATGAGTAATTGAGATTGCTTTTACTGACTGTAAAAAAAAGAAGGTCCTTCCCTGTATTAGAGCTCTTAAAGCTGAGGGACAAGCATTTAAAGCAAACAGAGCATAGCAAGACCAGAACGCCATAGTTAAGTGGAAGAAGTTAGTTGTAAATTGATCAGTTTAACCTGGCAATGATAAGATTTGTCATCCCCAGTAGTAATGACTACGAACTATCTTGTTCACAGAGTATAGAAGATTAAGTCATATATCCAAGCTTTCTTTCCCTCTTACTAACACAGTATTATTATCTCACATAATTTTGAGAAGTCACAAGTTAAAATTGCACTAATTTAATCTGAACAAAAAGAGGCCTCCATCACTTCATGCTTAAAAGATATAAAAGCTGTAAATTTTAATTTTCAAAGGTTCTCATTAATCTAATATTTATTCAATTTTCATAAAAATAGCAATAAACACATTGTCTAATAATAATCAAAGAAATGCAAATTCTTATGTTAATATGACAAAACACTATATTAAAACATAATTGCAACATACCATAAAATATGCAACATTACCAATTTACCACTTCATATATCAGAAGCTCTTGTATATGTATATATAAATTGGTTTGGAAGAGTAGTTTAGCATGCTCTTTATTTTTTTTTGTTTATCCTAAAAAGAAAGCAACTGACTTTTGCATCACATATTAATTGTGGCTTTACATAGGATAGTGTCTTTTTGCAGTCCAACTGTATTATCCCAAATACATTATGAATAAAATGTCACTACCATTTGTTATTTATATAAAATTCTGTATATCAATTGCTAATATAGTCAAGTTGGGATAGCAACAGCTTTGTGTTCATGCATACACACATAGTTACATACTTCTTACTGACACTCGCTGCATTACTGAAATGACTCAATATTATAACTTGTAGAGTTAAATAATGTATTTTATGTAAGTTATGAATATCTCATCCAGACAAAGTGTACTTAATTTCTGTTTAGACAGCAGAGGTTTGGTCATATTTTTCTATGCTAGGGCGTGAGGTACTGTATGAAATGAGATCAGGTAGTAGTACAGGATAGAAGAACAATGCCATTAGGTGAAGAAGCTGTAAGAAGAGGCAAACAGACCGTGCACTATAAGGATAGCTGAGCAAGATTGACTGTCCTTGGAAAGCCTGTGCAGAGCCAAGACCCTGAGACCCCTAGTTTAAGGAAAGATCAAGAAAATAATTGAGATGATCAGTGGATAAGATGCTCATAAAAAAAAGGTTGGACACTTGTGACTCCTGTCAAGTGAAGGAAGAGTGCTTCCCTGCCAGCTGCAGATCTGTAGCTTCAGAGTGGGTATAGTGCCCCGCTCTGGGGGCCAGAGCCAAGTGTCTGTGTGGGGAGAAAAAGCTGGGAGATAGCTGTCAGGGGCTGCTACCTGTAAGGGTGGAAATACCCACCTGTTGGGCTCTAACTTGCATGTCTCAGGAAGCTTGTTTCTTGCTGGGTGCTCTGTGGTGGGTAATCTTGGCTGGCTGCCTCAGGAATACAGGGGAAAATAAGATGAAAGGTGTTGTGGGTCAAGTCAAGGATGGGGAGATTGCTCAGGAATTACTGTCATGGGCAAAACAGAAGTGACCTGATGAAGATAAATGTAATTTTTTGCCAATTGACAACAAAGTAGTATAGTGAGACAACCCCCCCCAAACTTTAAACACCTTCTTTCTCCCTTTCACTCTTCTTCCTGGGCTGAACCTCACTGCCAACCACTCTATCTCCCTCCGAGAGTACAGGGGGATAGGAAATGGGAATTGCAGTCAGACTGTAGCATGCTCTCTGCTGCTCCTGTCTCCTCACATTTTTTCCCTGCTCCAGCATGGGTCCTTCCCACAGGCTGCAGTCTTTCAGAATAAACCTCCTAAAGCCTGAGGTCCTCCAGGGGCTACAGAGTGCTCTAATATGGTCCTTCATGGACTGCAAGGGCATAGCTGCCTCTCCATGGTCTTCTCCATCGGCTGCAGGGAAATCTCTGCTCTGCTGCCTGGGGCACCTCCTCCCTTTCCTTCTCTGACCTTATTGTCTACATAGCTGTTTCTCTTCCATTTTTTCTCTTGTTTCTTGCAGCTGCTGCACAGCCTTTTTTACCCTTTCTTAGCTCTGCTATCGCAGAGGCACCCCTAGCATTGCTGATAGGATTGTCTTCGGACAGCGGTGTCTCTGCATCACATCCTACTGGAACTGGCTCTCTCTGACATGGGGTGGCTCCTGGCCTCTTCTCACAGAATTCACCCCTGAAGTCCTGCCCATTACCAAAACCTTGCTATATAAACCAAACCCACCCCCAAATCTGGGATGTTATGGAGGGAATACCAAGACTTACCTTACCCTTGGACTATCAAGCTCTGCTGTTCATCCATCTGGACACCAATGATGCCACTGGGGCAATCCCAAGCATGTCAAGGGAGACTGAACTCTGGAAGTGAGGGTCAGAGGGCTGAGGGACAGGTAACCCAATCCTGCCAGTAAATGGAGAAAGAATTGAGTATATACAGCATTTCGATACTTGTCTGATAGCACAAGGAGAGCTTCAGCTGCAACAAGAATTTATTGCACCATTGGTAGCACCACTTGGTGCTACAGTCCATTTACCTATCATGGGATCAAACATATATTGATAGACTAGGGCAGGTTTTCCGCTGTGCATCAGGTAAGCAAATAACCAGGGACAGGGACAGCAATAGGCTCAGTCAGGCAGCTCTTTAGGGATGAGGCAGTGCTCTTCCCAGCAACATAAATACAGGGGTTGTTCCCAAGCAGAAACTGCTGGGCTGTGTGCAGTGCTGAGCTCACAGTCATCAATAGTGCAACATGAACATTAACATAGGCTGGAATATCCAAAAAAATTTCCACTGTCACACTCAGTTGTGTACCTGGCATGACAACTACAAATAATTGTTACTGTAACTGGGCATTATGTCCTGGCTGAGCAAAATACCTGACCCTATTGCAATGTCTCTGTTGAACTAATTTTGTCAGAAAACTGTAGCTTTCTTCAATAAATTTCATAGATCTTTGGGACTGAAAAATCTGTGCAGACGTGCACTCTCAGTATGCTGAATTTCTGATTCATTGTACTTCATATCTTTAAAACCTCCTTTAGCACTGTGGCTGCAAAGAGACAATAGCGCTTCCCCTACTTCAACCTCCTATTTCCCCTGCTTTTTTTGCCTGCTCAGCAGACTAGCAGCAGTTATAGCCTTCTGTGGAGTCATCTGAATAAGCAGGGAGCTTTCTCTAATGGGAGGTGCAATTATTTCCTCTACATGCTCATCTTGAATCATTTAGTCAGCCATTACCTAAACTCAAAGTCAGTTTGTACTGACAGTGTAGCAACATATTGATCCACCCAATTTGTCTGTGCTGGTGGAATTCTTAGCAGCCCATTACAAATGCTACTTTAATACTAATGAATTTGACACTCACACGTGGAAGAAATGTAAGATATATGTTGGATTTCTGATCTTGAAGACAAGCCTGCTCCCCACTGCAGACAACTATTTGACATTAATTGCAGGTGCAGTTTGCCAGCTCTTGAGTTCTGATATTATAGCCTTGCCATGGCTTTGAAACATGGAGTAGCACGATTCAAGGACTCTGTAGTCTTCCTGCTTCAATTAACACTTCATTCCAGCTTTTATGTAAAATTCCTATTTTGATTTTAGCTAAACTTGCACCATTCTCAAAGTTACTGCACGTGGTCTCAAAGTATTTATACAAACAAGCTTAAGAATTGCAGATATTTTAATTCAAAATCTTCTGATTTTGGCACGCTATCCTTCTCAGCCTCTCCTGTAATGCATTTCAACTGATAATTAAAATATTAAAGTAGTAAGCCTTCATGTTTAATCCTTGTCACTTTAGCTGTTTCAGGATCACATTTACAGTCAGACAGGTTCCATTTCTGCAAATACTGATGTCAGTGAGAAAGTTCATGAGCTTGAATAACTTGGCAGTTTGACAGTACTGTTCAATTCAAACTATTAAGTAATGAAAGAAACAAGCACTGGAAGTTATTGTAGTAAATGCTCCTATGACAAAGCTGCTTTACCAGTCTCTCTCAAGCAAAAAAATTCTACTTTAAATGTAACACTTTAAGGCAACTATCATTCTGAAAGGTAGGCAGCCATTTCAGTCAGAGCATAGTTATCCTTCTAGAGGAAAAATTAATCCCTCTGAAATCAGTTGCATAGAGTTTTCTTCAAGATTCATGGTTAAATCTCTAACTGAAACTACAGTCAGGAATTTATCTAGAGGAAAAGAAATCAAAGATGTATTAAAAATCAATTAGATGTTTAGTGTCTATTAAAATTTTTGGCAACTGGATATATGAAATGACAAATTAGCTGTGAAAAACAAAGGAGTTTTTTTTCACCCTCAATACATGAAGTGATGAGGTGAGATAACAGGATTCACAATTTATTGAAGATCTTAGGAAAACAGAAAAAAGTTAAACAAAACAGTGGTAATTCTTCACATCTGCTCCCACTTAAAAAAAAACATAAAAAAGTCACATTTTCTTTTTCCCGCACGGATGTGCCTATGTATATACAGTGAGAAGGTAAAAGCTGAAGCAGAATTGCCATAGTGTATCAGGTTACAACAATTCCTAGAGCTGAATGCTCTATTTTTGCTGGAAATGCTGAACCGTATCAAACAACTTATCTAGCCCTTTCTGTGTCATATATTTTTTTCAGATGCACTTTTTTTGCTTGCGTGGGTTCTAGACAGTTCTATTTGACTTAGCCTTTCACTTTAAGGAGCTGACCAAGAAGCTCCCTATGTAGCTGCTGAAGGAAAGCAATTCCATACTGCTGACGCAAATCATTGCCCACAGCCAGCTCCCGGACACACCCCGTGAGACAAGGTGCTCTCATGCTGAAGCCTTTCAGGCTAAGCCTAAATGTTACTTAAAGAAGAGCCATTCATTGATTTAACAGTGTCTCTTATTTAGGAAATCTGGATGACAAAACTCAAAGAAGGTGCATAATGTTATTCTTCTCCCATCAGCTTTCTTTCTTTCCTATATTTACATGAATATGGTATGTAAACTGATGTTAGACTGGCTTGCAGTCACATGGCCCTCCTCTGAAATGTACAAGTATCTTCAGAACAGTGTCAAAAATATTTTTTCAAATAGTTAAAGATATTCCTTTTAAGGCGCATTCTCTGATTTATTGTGTTCTCTTTCATTAATATTCTACAATCACGGAATATTAAAAGAATATAGGGATCCATATTAATATTCTGAATGAATACTTCCTATAATGAATATATGATTATAATACTCCCAATGAATACCAATGGAATATCTAACTGCAAGAGTATTGCTGAATGGCAATTTTTATTTTATAAATATGTATATTTGCACTTCTAACCCAAGACATAAAGATGGTTTCAGTGAAACTTCTGAGTGTTATTCATCAAATTAGAATCATAGCTGAGTGACTTGCAGCTTGCAATTTCTAGACATTTTGAAGTAATTTACATAATCATTTTGAAAGCTTGTGATGAACTATGTAGAAATATACTGCAGACCATATACACACATAGACTAACCACATGGATGATCTGAAGGAAATTTATGCACCTTGTGGACAGGAAACACAAGAAGACAAAGAGTCTAAATCAGTTTCAGCAAATAGTGAATTCTATTCAGGAAACTTGTTTTCATTCTTCTTTCTGATTCTTGTCACTTAACCCAGGTTGTTTCTCAGTGTTCTCTGTGTAAAAATAAGATATTTATCATATTTATATGTTGTCCATTTATTTTGTAAAGAACCTTTGGAAAGTCTGCCACTTACTGTGTGTAAATGCAATGTTTATAACAAGAGTGGAATATATTATAACAATTTGGGAATATATTATAGCAAGGGTAAACTTGAGATACTGATACAGTACTCTTAATATTAATGTCATTAATATCTATTTCAAGTAACATTTGAAAACATTTCAAAAACCAAAATAAAAAATCGGAAATCAAGCAGACTTCTAATTTAAGAGATAGCTTAAAATTGAAGGAAATTTTCCTGGTGGAAGACAGGAAAAATCCTGAAGGAGTAGAGAAGTTTCAAAGACTCAAGTATGTTGAACATATTCTGACCGTCTCTCGTCAAATCTGGTGTATAAGCAGAAGGAAGTTAAATGTCTGAACGTTACTATCTCTGCTTAATATTCCAGTGTGGGTTAACTTGTCATGATTAGTATTGAAGGCAGAAAAAACTTGGCCACTACATCAGCAGCCTCTTTAATATGAAGGCAAAGTGAAATCCCAAGTGTTCAGCTTGAAATATAAACCATGATGCCGTGGAGGTTCATAAAATATATGGTGAGGAATAACCCTGTTGGCCAAATGTAATAACACAAAGAAACAATAAATAAGGGTTGGGATAATCCTTGCAGTTTTATTCCTCTGAACATTGCAGAAAGACTTCTTTAATGAAAGCATTAAACATATTTGAATGTTGCCCCATTGAGGATCCCAAGATCATATTTCTATGTGATACAAGAGATGTGTATCCTTTGTAAGGCTCTCCTAATTGTCAGTTTTCCCTTGTAGAGAAGAAATGTACCTCTCAAAAGCAGAATGTGAATTAGAGATACTTTTTAGGAACTGAGTAACACACTGACAAGTTTTTATCTGAAACACTACATATGTCTTAGGTCACAGTATTAGTGGAAGGACATTCACAAGAGAGGTTAAAAATGTGCGGCAGAAGACAACAAAAGTTATTTAGGAGTTTGGAGACTAAATCCGTGATGGAAGGAAGACCTTTCAGGCTTAGTCAACATAGTTTAGATACAGAAGACCTCAGGGGAAGCTTATTGAAGTACGTACAACGTGCTGATGATGTTACCTGAAGGCTGTGTGGATTTTAAGATGCATGAATCGAAGTGAAGGAATAGTGTATGTATATTAGCTATATAAATTCTCTTTTTAGGGAATGCAGTTCATCTGAATGTTTAACTTGAATTCTTACATTCAGTCATAAATATGCTAATTAGGCTACGAATATAAAATTATTTGCTTCTTAACCTTTCAGCAGCTGACATTCTCAGGCACTTATTGTATCTACTCAGAACATTGTTTTTAGCATTGCTATCTGAAGTTGTATAAGAAAAATAGAAACTCTCCCGAAAATTCTTTTCCGCAATAAAAGTAATTTAAATTGCAATTTGTCTGAAAATTTTCTAAGCATTTGATATAATTCACACATATTTTGATTCATTTTCTCACCTATTTTCCAAGAAAGTTGACTATGTCTAATAAAATTCTTGTCTTCATTAATAGCCATGGAATCATACTAGAATTTGAATTTTGCCCTGTGCAGATCTGAAGAAGACAGTGTGAAGAAGATACAAAATCTCAACTGATAATTCTAAGAAGCTGATGAAAACTACAGTACATGTATTCTAGTATATTACTGCATGAGATGAAAATGGAGCTTAACTGCTAGGTGTAAAATACCAAAAATCATAGGTGGACATTCTCTCTCATATTTCTTTACTTTTGGTCTAAGAATCTGCACTCTGTTACAATGGATGAGTGGTGCCCTGTTTGCTTCTTCACAAGTACCATTTTAGGTGTATAAAATCACAGTTTAAAAAAATCAACATAGTATCTCTTATGCTGTGAAACAGTTTTTCAAATATTAATAGTTTTGTCAACTTTGATTTTAGTTTAAAATTGATTTCCCATTTTTAAATTATTTAATAATTCCCATTAAAGGCTTTCTTTCATGTCAAATGTGCATTTCCCATGTGAAGTTAGTAAGGAAAATGGTATTTTCATAATGAGAAATGTGTAATGTTGTCCCAGTTAAAACCTGATTATTTGCTAAAGTGTGAAGATTTAGGGCAATTAGAAACATTCCAATCACCATTCTGAAGAGGGTTAGCAAAGAGGGTCAAACAGATAGATAGCCAAAAATACTTTCAGAGAGGTGTCAGCATAAAAGGATATGCAGTTTCAAATATTTTGTTCTGAAGTTCTTCTGTTTTAATAACACAGAGAAAAATTAGGTCATATAGTACTTGAGAATGTGCTTATTGCTGTACAGTACAATGTGATATATCATTATAGCTAACGTCCTCTCCCAGAGACAAAGTAACATCAGCAGAATTTGGTTGCAAATCTTCTTTATTGTTGCTTTTTTGTCCAGTTCTGAAGAAGCACTTATTGACTCTTGATAACACATAAAAAAAAGAACTTCCTTTTTATCTCTATCATATTCACTGTAAATGAAGGTTTAAGGCAAACATGAAAGCAATATATTGAAGTATTTTTTACATTTTTATTCTCTCTCTTCAGTCAGCAATACTATTTTGTTAAATAGAAGATGAGAGAAGGGGAAAACTCTGTCTAGTATGCTCAGGACTGACAGAATTCTCACACTGCTGAAGATTTCTGATCCTTCAAAGGAGGAAATGCAGAGCTGAGCGTGAGCCAGCTGGTCTAGTGAGTATTATGTGCTGCAAGTCCTTATTCTTCCTCCACCGTAGTTAGCAAGGCAAGACCCTCTTTGCTGTACCTTGACATCACTTTTCCATCCATAAAAGGCAAACATTCATTCCAGATTGCTCATAAATTAGCAATAAATTGTACCCTCCTACAATTAGTAAGTTGGGTGTAGAGCCATGAAATAAGCTTACTAGTAGCAGAACGGAACCTTATTTAGACTTACAAGGACACAATACGAAAAGAAGCGATTTAGTTTACAAGCTCCAGCAAGAACTGGGACTTAACATAAGGGCTTAGCATTCTGATTTGCCTCCAGACACATTAAAGACAGTATCTGCCACTCTTCATTGTATTTTCCATGATTTCTCTTTCTTAGTTTAAACATTTGTGAATTGAGATAAGGTAACAATAGAGTTTTTAACACTTGTCGGGTAAGTTATGGAAGAATTGATTATAATTTGTTGATTTTCTAAATTTCAAAATGTTTAAATGTTGCAACACTTAATTCATATCTTGGTAATAGTTAATATTGATTGCTAAACTTCACCCAAGACAAAAGAGTTTCTAATATACTCTCTTAAGAAAAAGGAAAAGGGCAAAGAAAATCTCCTGATTTTTTGTTATTTTGAATTGAGATTTTGACTCCACTTCCTTTATTTAGGCTTTCCTCTGATATCTTCAGCTTTTCTAATGAGCATTTGTGCACACTGTGAATGATGAATGACATTTCTACAGATAAGCACAGATGTTGATACTCAAGTCACAAAGACATAATCTAGTAAAAATCCTGCCTTAGAATTGAAAAAATGGAAATCTTTCAATCAAAAAATGCAAACCAGGAAAAAAGTGCCTCATTTCACTCAATCAAAACCACTTCTCAATTTGAAAGTGTTTTCAATACCTTGAATCTTCTATAAATGAAATACTCTTTTCCAAATTGTACAGAAGAAATTATGTTTAGAATCATAGAATGGTGTGGGTCAGAAGGGACCTTCTTGAGATGGGCAGGGACATCTTCCACCACACCCTCACAGGGAAGAATTTCTTCCTAATGCCCAATCTAAATTTTTCAGTTTAAAGCCATCCCACCTTGTCCTATCACTATATGCCTTTGTGAAAAAACATTCTCCTTTTCATGCCCTTTTCAAAAGCATTCCCCCTGTGGCTCACTGAGGGGTATCCGAGAGTATACACCATTAGTATATTAGCAAATTAGTATATAATGTGTTAAAGAAAAAAATTCCTCATGTACACTGTGTTGGAAAACAAGTAGTCAGTCTTTTTCTCAAGACTTCAAGAACTTCAAGAACTCTTCATATTTCCCTAAATGGGAATAGGCTGATCACTCCTAGTAGTGGGAAAAACTGTGGCTAAGAAAGTTTCTAACAGACTAACAGAAATAAGACATCCTGCTGTAGGAAGCAGCTGTTAGCAGATAATAACATTATTAAGAATTTGTAGTATTCATGAGATAGATTAAAAAAAGGAGACAAAATGAAGAGGAATTTTCTGAACAAAAGTCCTATGATACATGTCCAAATTTCCAAGCCTGGAATGCTTCAATCAAAGATGATGTATTTAGGTGCACAATTTTTTTCACCCCTACAGAGTTTTGCCCTTTTTTGTTTGTTTGTTTTAAACTTATCTGTGATTTCATCCCAAGCAGTGGTGGTTGAAGCTTCCTCTTTATTTTTACTTTCAAGCAAATTATTTGTTACAGCTCAGTGAGGACAGATGGGATATGATTACTGATTGGAAAAGGCAATCATAATCTGATGCTACCTAATATTTTCAGAGGATGTTAGGACCTGTGGAGAGGAAATGTGAGCAATCATCAAAATACAAAAGGATTTTGTTAGTCACCTTTTACAAACTTAGAAATGCCCCTAGACCTCAAAGGCCACAGGCTGAAAACTACTGATTGAGATGCTTTCAGAATGTACAGCCTTTTTTTGGAAGAGCTGGGAACTTAAAGAACTCATCTGCATCTGCTGGGACTTTGTTCCCAACCAGTAAGCAGCTGATCCACTGCTTAGCACCATGGTCTCCCAACTACTGATTAATTGTGGGAAGTTCATAAATCCAGTCTGTCACCAATCCTGAAGACCTGCAAGCAACAAATATAGAAAGATTTATTTTTTTAATTACCCGTGTAACTATCTTCCAATTGAATATTCTCTTAAAATTTTTCACAGATAGAAAGCTATATTTTATATAGTTTCTATGGATACCAAAAATCCCAAAGCTTTTCTAGGAGAATAGAATTTGTCAGACTACTTCATGGATTCTTTCTTTCATTTCTGGAAACATTATAGAAGGCAATTTTTTGTTTGCAAAAGATGTTTGCAAAAGAAAGAGTTGTGACTAAATATTTGCACAAATATTCGCTGGAGTATTTACCTTGATGACCTTTGTGAATTTTCATCTCCCACATCATCAGGTAAATGGAAGAGTTCACAGCCTAACTCCTACCTGTTTTCTGTATTTGATGAATTTGGGAACTGGTCTGAAATCCCTAATATATCTAACTCAATTTGACTTCAATGCCAAGACAGATATATTACAGATAAGCCAATACTCTAATGAAACACGAATATCACAGCTTGATACAACTTAAAAATTACCCTATTTTTCCTGTTAGAAATATACTGTTAAAAGATGACATGATCTTTTCTTATCTTTTAAAGGAATGCTTTCCTAATATTATTTCAAAGGTTCCTTTTTGCATAAGTTTGCAGTGTTTGAAACAAAATCTGAAGAAACCGTGTTGTTTTGAGTTAGCACAAAAGAGTCCTAACCACACATTTGTAAGAGTAGGACTATATTTTTTTTCATTTTGTCAAAATTTACCTCCTTTTTGTCCCACTTTAGGCACCTTATTGTGATTTTTCCTGTTGTTAAGGTAATTAAAGGTGTTATCTGTGGTTTGGGACAAAGGTCTTTTTGAGGATTGATGAAATGGAGGTTGGATTCACAACAACAGAGAGTTGAAAAGATTTCAGGAAAGAGGGATCAATGAAAACATTTTTTCCCTATAGAATTCTTACTGATAAGCTAAAGTTTTTTCTTTCTTAGGATTTCCATGATTCATTTAGTGATATAGATGTCATTAAATACAAAAAATTAGACTGAAATTCTTGTCAGTACATTTAGCACTCACTGTTGAGGGCTGCTATGATTTAAGAGAATTAGTCTTCTCTTTAATCTAAGTCCTACAGACCAGTATAAAAAAGGAAACATGGTACAAGTTTCCCTCAGACCAGCAAAGCATCTGTGAAACTGCAGAAAGAAAACCACAGCTGATGGCAAAGGGGGAAGTAAAAGCATCTATGGCTTCAAAATTATCAATAACTGAGTCAGATATCTAGAGGTACCTTTGGGACCTCTGCCCATGGCTGAAACCATGCTTTTCACTGCTGTGCAACTGCATGCCATAGAGTATATTGAACACATGGTGCTGCTCAAAATACCTCAGTTTGTACGGCACCTGGAAGTAAAGAAAAGCATTTATATAGAGATACACAGAAAATAAATAAGCCTATTGAAAACTGGGTGCATTAATTTGATTTTTAAAACAGTTTTAGCTTGGAATGGATTGATGTGGTCTCATGTTTCCAATCTGGTTGGACTGAATTGAGGTCATAAGCTACTTCGCCCATGGGCAGGTACAAAATGCCCCTGGACACTGCACTAATGTTTAGGCATAGCATAACCGGCAAAAACTATGTTCCTCATCAGTACATACTGGCAGCGTCATTATCCCTAAAATTCTGTCTGATACCTCGGCATTTGCTCTGCCCTTTCTCTGTTTTAGTCAGTTTTTAAATTTTTTTTTTTAGGAAATGAAATAGTTTTTATTAATAGGAATAGGAAAAAAAAATTGCTCTTACTTTTAGTAGCCTGAACCCCAATTTTCTTTAAATAAGCTAATGACAACATTTTAATTCCCAAAACAATTTTTAATTTTCTTTTCCCCAAATGTTTGAACAAGTATCTATTTATTTTTATTCTGCTTCATTTTACAATCTCTTTAAACTTATATACTTTGGTGGAATAAGTTATGCGACAGAGAGGATCTGCTGCTAAAAGTATGTGCAATGATAAGACCCATGCAACTATTATTTCCTATTCATGTACCATTAACATAGGGATTTTAGATTAGCAAACCAACAAGAGAGGATAACTAAAATTCCTAAATCCTGCAATTCCGAAAACCAGAAGAATTTCATACTTTCTTCCTATGTTAGTTTTTTTCCAAATAAAATTTAAGAAAACAGCACATGTAATCAACTGAGACAGAGGGAAATGCTGAAATGCTGCAGAGGAGGAGATTTCTTCAGTAGAAATGTTCAGGCTCAAGAGAATGATACAGGCTTAGAGAAATAAGATGAATAATCTAAGAATAGCTGAAATGATCCCGCTTAAGGGGCTCAAACTGAACAAGAATTAACTGTGGCTGCTGTGATTTCAGAAGCTCTGGAGGAAGGACAGCAGCTGTTTTGTAGCACAGAAACAGTGGCTGAATGTGAGAAAGAAGCACTTGCTTCCACAGGCACTGCCAGACGATTGGAGATTCTGGAACTTCCTGCAGGCTGAAGAAGGGACCAGAAGTCACCTTCTTCCTAAGGACTCATCTGTCTGTGTCCCCAGGCTGCGTTTGAAGCATTACAGCCCTGTGACCTTGGCTCAGTGGTATCGGGAACCTGATTTTAAGGCAGGAGAAAGTATGTGACCTGAAGTGATACGAAATAAGGAAAGTAAAAATCCAGAAGTGTCACTGCTGAAGCACTGGGAGCAGCTCAGACTTTCAAAAGGGAAAATACTGACATAAAAATTTATAAAACATTTGGGGTGGCATCTGAGAAGCAGAGTCAGAAGACAAGAATTCAGTAACATCAAGTAGCAATAGAGGCTGATGATTGATTGATGATTGACGACTGACTGGTCAACAAACTTTCAAGTCTTTCATCAGTGCCAGTAAGTCTCTGAATTCTTAGCCCAGGAGCTTCTTCATCCAAGATATCTACTGTGCCTGCATCAGCCAATAAATAATTATGCTGAGCTCTCACACTGTACCTGTATTTTCAAATTGTCTGACCTAAGTGACCCTGAGAAAGAGCGGGAAGGAGGGTTACAGAACACAGGAGTAGAGAGGGACCTGGCTGCAGGCAGGAGAAGATTGTCTACATTCCCCTAATGCAACTAAGACTGAAGCAGCAGCTTTAAAAGCAAAATTAGCATTTTGGCCTAAGCCATGCTTTCATGCTCCAGCTTATTTTCTTTAATGTAAAATCATGATATAAAAGACATTCATTACTGGAAATTCACAAGTATGAAAATCTCAGGACTGCTAACAGTGTTCTCTCCTTTCCAAAGAGATTTTATAAAAATAAGTGTAATGAGAGTATCAAGAAGAAAGAGGAAGAATAATTAAGAAAGGGAAAATAAGAAAGGGATGAAAGGGAAAAGAGATAAGGAGCAGTAGCAGTAAAAGGGAAATAGAAATACAAATAGGCAATAGGAGAAAAGGGTATATTACAAGAAAAAATAACAATGTTGAAAAAGAATCTTTTTACATTTTTGGCTGTTGGCTGCTATACTGCTATTCTTTCATTCACTGTAAGCTACTAAAATCACATTGTATGAATATCTTGCAGTACAGAGGATTATTAATGCATAAAAACCTCATGACAGCTATCTGCAATTGACAGAACTTGTGAATTCTGACAAATGACTCTTGATATTAATCATACAAATTATGTGAGTGTTCTAAAAAGATTCATCTCCAGGAATTTCATGAAAATGTATTTCAGACAGATGTGAAAGCATATCCTGTTGTGCTTATGGAACCCTTTTTTGAAACTTCCTTATTCTTGTATTATTTATCATTCTATTGTCTCTGATCTATAATTCAAAAAGAAAAGCCCTTTGATTAATATATATGCAGTATATTTCCAAATCAGTGCTAAAAATCTCAGCTACCAGGTGTCCATTATTGTTATCAGACACAAAAATGTGAAGGTGAAGAATACTGATCAGGTCATTCTGTCCACATTCCTGCCAATAAAGGACATCCTCTGCCTATTTGTACTGTTGTTGTGATAAAATAAAAGGGTTGCAAGAATTGCTGTACTTTCTCACTATACAGCTGTAACCACTGAGATGAAAAAGTCTTATTCTCCCTCTGTAAACTAGTCCTGTCCTGCCTGAAACATGAATTATATCACAATTCGCTCCAGGGTCAGTCTGCAATCAGGTATTCCTTCCAGTCTTCTTGGTGATTATACCCATCCATTAAATTACAAAAATTCCCTAAAAATGAAGATAAGTATTCATAAGTATACTACTGATGAGTTGAGCTCTAACATTTTAATAGGTATCATTATATTAGATTATGATATATTGTCTCATGTTTCTCATTAAGATTTCATTGCAAGTTTCTAATTATAAGAGTGCTCCCTAATGTTACTAAGGGAAAGCATGTGCTGTAGATAAAAACCTGAGTTTCTGGGAGGGGTGGGGAGTTTGCAAAGGCACAGATGTCCTAACTTTCATTGAAATTCAGTTAGAGTTACCTACCTAACTGCTATTTATCCCTTAGGATAAACTGAAACATAAATATTCTTTATGGTTGCACAGCTTGGAGGTGGGAAAGAAAAGATTTCCTTTTCCTTCAAAAACACCAAAAAAATCTACAGAAGAAAAAAACATTTTCTCTGACAATTATATGACAGCAGGCAATGATATATTAACAACTAATTTTCTAATTAAAGAGCACACAATTTTTGTTCTTCATTGTAATTTTAACTTCATGTATGTATGTAAACTCTATGTATTTAAGAATATATATTTATCCATATAGAGGTATATGCATCTGAATACATGGACAACTATAACTATGAAATAGGTCTGTAATGAAATGTGCATGACTCTAAAATGATAATGTGATAGCGAAACTCTCTTCTTCTGCACAACAATCTCGAAAAGAAAGGCTTATGTTCCTTCTTCAACTGTATTGCTCTTAGCTCATACTACTCTTAAAATGGGGAGGGTGAAAACAATATTCTGGAATGATGATGGATATGAAAAGAAGATTCTAATACATGGCTGACAAGAAGATTCTCCTGAGAACTGTACTTTCCTACTAAGTTTTAAAAAAATAAAAGACTAAAAAATTAAAAAAAAAAAATCCAAGATATTTGCAGGCATTACACTGTCATAAAAATGACAAGTGAGGAGAAAATAAAAAAATACAAGGAGGATTAAAATCAAGGATAAATGTGAACCTTGACCTCACTTGGTAAAAAGTCTCATGAGGCAGGGGACTACAGCTCTGTGACAGCAGCACAGGAGCAAAGGGTTGGTGTGTGCCACAATATAAGGCTGTGACACAAACACTCTCACCTGGACACACTAGAAAATATTGCTGTTGTGCTCTCTCCTGTACCACAGAATCAGAATAATAAAATAATAAGATGGTTTGGGTTGAAAGGGACCTTAAGGATCATCCAGGGTCATCTTGCACTAGAGTAGGTTTCTCAAAGCCCCATCCAACTTGGCCTTCAACGCTGCCAGGGGTGGGACATCCACAACTTCTCTGGGCAATCTGTTCCAGTGCCCCATGACCCTCTGAGTAAAGAATTTCTTCCAAACATCCAATCTACATCTCTCCTCTACTAGTTTAAAACTGTTCCCCCATGTCTATCCCCTGTGTCTATCTCCTAGTGTAAAAAGTCACTCTCCCTTTTTTTTATAAGCCCCTTTCAGTAGGTCAAAGCAGGTCAAATGCTGCAATAAGGTCTCCCCAGAGCTTTCTCCAGGCAGAACAACCTCAATTCTCTCAGCCTGTCCTCATAGGAGAGGTGTTCCAGCCCTTGGATCACCTTTGTGGCCTCCTCTGGACTCACTCCAACAGGTCCACATCTTTCCTGTGCTGAGTACCCCAGAGCCTGATGCAGTGCTCCTACTGTGGTCCTACCAGGGCAGAGTAAAGGGGGAGAATCGCCTCCCTTGACCTGCTGGTCACACCTCTTTTGATACAGCCCAGGACACACTCAGCTTTCTGGGCTGCGAGAGCACACTGTTGGCTCATGCCCAGCTTTTCCATAATGAGACTCCCCAAGTCCTTCTCCGCAGGGCTGCTCTCAGTGAGTTGATGTTAGTCTAGATAGGATCAGAATATGCACAAAAGACATAGCTTAGATTTCAGCCCTAAATTTCTTTTCCTTTTCTGTCCACTGACACTCTGTTTGATATATGTGAGAGGATTTCTATCAAGTTAGAAAATCTGGAAAATTTTACAGGAGCAAACCTGACAGACAGTGATGCATGCTTTTGCTGGATTCTGTCCTACAGGCTTTTGGGTGATAAAAGAAAAATGTAAGCCATTTTAAAAAATAACTGCAAAAAATATTATGAATTTAATCTTCTGCACTTTTAAGGAGAGATGTAATGTGCTCAACAGATTTTTTTTTTTGTTAATGCTTTAGTATTAAACCTTTTTTTGTTATTGCTTTAGTATTAAACCTCTTGCAATTATCAAAGACTGCTCTTCAAGTGTTCTTCTAGATGAAGTAAGACAATTTCTTTCCACTTTGCCGTATCCACCTTTCATTGTCTAGTGAACAGCAGCATGCAGATACATTCATCAGTTTTGCACAGCATGTACACATTTCATTTCCACCGCTACTTCACTAAATAACTGAAGATAAAGTGATGGTAATTTAGAAATCTTATGCCTACAAATCCATTCCTTTTTAAAATCTTACAGTTGAAATACTTGTTAAAAATACTAATGAATGACCACTTTGGCTTTTGCCTAGAATAAGAATTTTAACCATAAGCACACCACATATATACTATACAGTATGGCACATAGTATATATATAGCGTAATTGATGTCCCAGTGGAATCTGCTTTGCTGAGGAAATAATAATGTTATTTAAAAAAAAAAACCCTAACGTGGCTCTCACCTTCTAATTATGTCAGCAAATATTAAAACCATGTGCATCCTCAAATTCTGGTGAAAGAGACATCAGAATATTTTAAATGTGTGAAATGATGCATACTAATGTAGATATTTACACAGTTATTTGACAAACTGCTGCAGGTATCAAAGTCACAAGTTTTACTGATGAGAATAATCAGATATAATAGGTACTGGATTTTATTTCAATGTAGTTGAACAGATTTTTCAGCATTTTACTGAGCATACCTATAGAATTAAGTTTTGGTGTTATATATCCTTACATGATATAGATGGGGATGGAGGTTATACTCAAAAAATGGATATTTATCTTTAAAATTCCCTTAAAATGACACGGTGTAATAGTAAATATCCTAACTTGCAATACATATTTTATTTCTCATTTACTTTGTAAATTCTTCAGTGCAGAGTAGTGGATTTTCATTTAATTTCTCTTTGTGCTGAAATCACTGAAGATATTTAGCAACAGCTTTCTGAGGAGATAATGCTAAGTTGTGAATGCTTATCCTGGTGATCACAGAATCACAGAATATGCTGAGCTGGAAGGGACTTACAAAGTATAAACAAAATTAAATGAAAAAAAAAGATCATTTGCTGAATGAGGTTTTTTAAAGCCACATGTCATGCCACAGTTTTTAATTACACTGGTTCAGAGAGACATCATGGTTTATTAAACAAATAACTAAAGGTTGACTCACAAGATCTGTAATCTAGTCCTCATATTACTCCTGGATGACCTTAGGCCTTCAGTATATCTTCCATATCTTGTTTACTGACAAAACACAGTGGAAGAGCCAGAGACCGTTGAGTCAGCATCCAAGAAAACCTCTCTTGGTTTAGCTGCTTTGTTGCACTTTTTCTAGGTAGTGCTCACAACACGCAGAGATCCTTCTCCTGTTACAGCAACGCTTCCTGAAGGAAGCTTTCCTGGACTCTGGCAGCAGAGGCAATGGGGTTCTGTTGTGGTTCCCTCTCCTCACCAAGTCCTTGCAGAGTATCCCTCCAAGAAACGACAAAACACAGAGCTGTCTGAGCCAGAATCCCTCCATGTGAAGAGAGCACATGCGGAAGCAGCCCTAAAAGGTATGAAAAAGCGATGGTAGCGGTAATCCCAGAGGGGTAAATATAAAAAGTAGGTGAAAGCAGTGCTGTGCATGAGTGGTTGTGTCCAGTTCTAGTCTGCAGCCTTCTCATGCTTTTGGGGAATACACTTATAGAATCACAGGATCACTATGGTTGGAAAAGATCTCCAAGATCATTAAATCCAGCCTTTGACCAATCGTCACTTTGCCAACTAGACCACTAAGTGCCACATCCAGTTCTTCCTAGAACACCTCCAGAGATGGCAGCCGGTTCCAATGCCTGACAATCCTTTCAGTGAAGAAATTCTTCCTGATCTACTCCTTTGTGACAGTCTAGATGCTCTAGTCTGAGATATTTTGCACTGCATAAATAATTTTTTAATTAATTGGATGGTGAGACCATGCCCAAAATATGTTTTAAGATAAAATTGGTGTAAATTGAGGATATTTTGAGTAGAAATTCACCTTACTGAAGTTCAAACATCTCTGTCTATCAGCATCTCAGCCTATGGTTCCCTTTATACTCTGCTTTATTTTAGGTTTCTCTATTAAGTTGTGATTAATTGGCTTTTCCTCAGTGAAGATCTTAAAGGGAGACAGAAGTGTCTAGCTTAATAACACATTCCTATAATTTCTGATGGGAATTGTATGTACCTTGGAAGCACTTTCTAACAGTGATCCCTGAACATGGGTGCTGTACTTTAACCCATCAATGTGAATGCCCTCTCAGTTCAAGGAAATTTATTGAAGGTACATGAAACTAAAGTTCAAAATATAATTTAGGTTTTTGAGTCTAAAAACAGGATAGATGACAACTGAATAGCATAAGACAGTTTCAATGCAGCTTTTTCACAAACCAGTTCCTATCAGTGAGAGACAAGGCCACTCTATTTGAAAGCTAATGTATAAATTTAGAGTAAGAGGATACAAAGCTTGCAGATACAGTGGCTAAGGTAGAAGACTAAGATATACATGAAACCAAAATATATATGAGGTTTTCTGTACGTAAAAACAAAACAAGCTAACAGAAAAACATAACCCAAAGTGATAATTTTACCATATTTATTCCAATATTTTTCTCAAAGCTTCCCTTCTCATAAACCCCCCTGCACCTGCTTTTTGTTGAAGATCACAGTAATTAAGAAGAAAGACAACACAAGTAGAAAAAAGACATCACACTGCTGAAAGAAATTTTTGGAAGACATTAAAATATGTTTCCTAATTACATTTACCTGCAGCCTTCCCTGCTTGTGTGTTCTCCTCATGAGTCCAAACCTGCTGGATATTTTAAAATCCTAGGTAAGAATCCACAGCTTTTTTTATTCCTATTTCTTCACCTAATATCATAAAAACGTGTAAATCCAAATGAACATTAAAGAGACAGATTGATAATATAATTAATTATACACAAAGCTGCAATTAAGTTAGACTAACTGTGTTCAGATGTAAATTATGTCATAAAGGTGCCCATGGGAGCTGTGCTGAAATGTAGAGCACGAGAACTTGATCTGTGGAATAGAACTATTTTGTCTCTCTGTTTATGAGGATTTAAATGTATTTTATGTGAAGTGCACTGTTGTTACACCCTCAGGTGGAATTCTTGGAGATAAATGATTCTTGTCCAGGTTCTTTGCCCCCACATTATATATAGACTATTGACTGACTGTGGTGGGTTGACCCTGGTTGGATGCCCAACAAATCCACTCTGTCACTCAGCTCAGCTGTACAGGGCAGTAAAAATACAACCGAAAACTCCTGGGTCAAGGTAAGGACAGGGAGAGATCACTCAGCAATTAATGTCATGGGCAAAACAGGTTCAGCTTGGGGAAACTCATTTAATTTACAAACAAATCAGAGGAGGGTAGTTGGAAGTAAAACCAAATCTTAAAGCTTGTTCCCCCATCCCTCCCTTCTTCCTCGGATCAGTTTCACTCCTGAATTGTGTTTCTCCTCTCCACACCAGCAGTATGGGGGAGAGGGAATGGAGGCTATTGTCAGTTCATCACATATTGTCTCTGACACTCCTTCCCCTCAGGGATGGGTGGGATTCCTCACACTCTTCCCCTGCTCCAGTGTGGGGTCCCTCCCATGGGAGACAGTTCTTCACAAATTTCTCCAAGGTGAGTCCTTCCCACAGACCATAGTTCTTCATGAACTGCTCCAGAGTCGGTCCCCCACAGAGTCACAAGTCCTTCCAGCAAACCTGCTCCAGCGTGGGCTCCTTTTCCACAGGGCCAAAGGTCCTACCAGGAGCCTACTCCAGCACAGGTTTCCCACAAGGTCACAGTCTCTTTTGGGCATCCACCTGCTCCGGCGTGGGATCTTTCCAGGGGCTGCAGGAGGATCTTCATTCCACCATGGTCATTCTGCTCCTTCTGCACTGCCCTTGGTGTTTGCGGGGCTGTTTCTCTCACCTGCTCTCTCTCCTCTCTCACCTGCAGTTTGTGGTGCATACTTTTTCCACCCTCATTGATATTATCTCTGAGGCCACCATCTCTGAAGGGCTCAGCCTTGGCCAGCAGTCTGTCCATCCTGGAGCTGGCTGGCTTTGGCTCTTCAGGACATTGGGGAAGCTTCTGGCAGCTTCTCACAGAAGCTGCTTCTCTAGCCTCCCTCTCCCCCTGCTACCAAAACCTGGCCATGAAAAACCAATAGCGTGATATAGAGAAGAGTCTTGAGATCAAGGCATCTATAAAAGTATAATTAAGAAAGGGGTTAGAGATACATGATCTGCAATAAAAGGTTTGATATATTCAAGTTCTAGACAATGAGATTTATTTTTTTTGCTAAGTTAAATCAAGATTTACCTGTAGAGAAATAAAAAATATACACACAAAAGCATAACAAATATTAAAGTGTAGAGGAAAGCTTTATTATGGCTGCAAGTACAGTATTAAATATTCAAGATCACTGTGCATGTAATACATAAAAGTCTCTTTCACAAATATGATTATTTTCCTAAAATGCAGTAGATGCAAAAATCAAGATTAAGATTATTGCTCAGAATAAAGATTATTTCATTCAGCTGGAGTACACAGAATCATAGAATCATACAATGGTTTGGGTTGGAAGAGATCCTAAAGATCATCTTGTTCCAACCCCCCCTGCCATGGGCAGGGACACCTTCCACTAGACCAGGTTTCTCAGAGCCCCATCCAACCTGGCCTTGAACAATAATGGGACAAAAACACACACATTCACAGAGGCATAGTTCTAAATCAAATAAGAATGTCTAATCTGGAATGGAAAAGACCGCACAGAAAAATTGGAGATACGGAGAGACTTCACTACAAGTGAAAGCTATGTTTTAACAGAGATCAGAAAGAAAGAAATTAAAGAATTAAGGGACCAGTTCATGTTCTGAAACCAGAGAAACAAAGCAAAACATACTGTTGGAGTCAAAGCACACCAAAATAAATATATTTAGAACTTGTTTTTTATTCTGGAGTATGATATCATTCTGGATTAAGTGTATTTTTAAATGATACATATTGGAATGTTTTTCTTTAATGTATAGTATTGGGTAAATATCAGATTAATGCAAGAAATATGTTTTGTAGAAAACCCCACAACTATTCCAAACTCTGAATTTTAAATAAAAACAGTAAAAAATAATATTTATGTTTATAAAAGAACTTTTAAATAATTCTATCAACATCTCAGAAGTCTGAAAAATCTTTGAAAATTCATCAGATTCAACCTGGTGATATGTTTTTAGAAATCAGCATTTTCAAAGAAATTTTTTTCTCTTCCATAGTTTTCCACTGTTAAGTCTCTAGCACAAGAACTTCAGGAATTGTGTTTTTTTCAAAAGGCTCAAACATTACTGGACTTCAGTCTCCTCGCATCAGTCTTCTAGACACTAAGGGAGTGTACAGAATAATTTTAGTAGGTTATTTGTTAGAACTATTTAAAGCAAGAAATTTAAAGAAAAGATTTAATTTCATGAAAACACAGTTCAAGTTCTGTTTTTAGGCACACATATATGAAACAGAAGCAATTTCTCTGGTTGGTTTTTTCAAGGTAGGCTTGACCAATGTTCAAGTTTTGATAAGAAAGACAGCCCAGTGCACTGTCTGCAATGCATATTAACTAGACTTGAAAGTAAAACAAGTAGCAAAAAACTAACAACTTCAGGAAGACACAAACGTAGTCAATGTCTTATCCAAGGAAATGAAGTAATTTAAACTAAAAAAAAAAAAACAGTGGAGAAGTTGGAGAAGAAAAAATACAGAATATTTTTTTACTATGGTCAAAAGCAGACTGCAGATGTTTCCAAATTAATAACTTGATCTTCATGCTTAAATGAAAAACCTATGCTTCAGAAAAACCCATGATCAACTTCTCCTACCAAAGCAAAATCACAAGAAATTGTTTCAGATTTGTTTCAGTCTGACAAGCATTGCTGTCTTAACACTGCAGAAATTCTGAGGAACTTTGAATAATAAATGAGATACAAGGTACAAGAAGCATCACAATTACTGACAAAAGGAAACAAGGGACTGCAAATATCAAACACTGAAGAAGTGCACGAGATGACCTAAATATGCCAGCAAAGGGTTCCATGAGAGTTTTTCGAGAAGTGATAATTTTATACTCAATGCATTTTACAGACATTCAGAAAGTACTGCGAAGTAGTGCAGCCAGCATTACATTGGCAACATCCCTCTCCTTCAGAAAGCAAGCCCTGGCAGTTGAGATCCATATTTAGTTTTACCGAACTCCCTTTTATCACCAGAATAGAATTGTCAGCTCATTTGGAAGAAGAGCTAGAAATCTTTCTGAAAAAAAACACTTATTACTGCTGTAACCGGTGATCACTGATTATAAAGTACAAGAACTATTTTATTCTTATGCCTTGGAACATGGCTTGTCCAGCAAGTTCAACAGTCAGTTTTTACAGTTTAAAACAGCATTAAATCAAAAGAAATCTCCAAAAAGGGGAAGAACTCGTGTGATTACAAAAATTTATAAAACTTCTACACATTTCAAGAAGCTGCATGAGATTTAAAACCCAAATATTTCTATAGCGTGAATTGTAACTTACTTAGCCTCTGTTGGTGTTTCCTGGGATGTCTCCTGGTGTAGGTGATGCAGAATCTGGAGATGCTTTACCATGCTGTATAAAAAAGCATTCAGATGTTGTGTCCTGGATTACAACATGGCAAAATAATATTGCTCAAGGAGTAAAATTGTTTATGCCAGAAATAAGTCAGCATCCAACAGCCAGAGGTGGCTCACCCCTGGAAGTGTTCAAGGCCAGGCTGGATGGAGCTCTGAGGAACCTGGTCTAGTGGAAGGTGTCCCTGCCCATGGAAGGGGAGTTGCAGATGATCTTTAATGTCCCTTTCAAACTAAACCATTCTGTGATTCTATGGGAAGGAAATGTTCACAGACAAAAGTCTGCTTAGGGCAGAGCATTCAGCAGTTCATTGAGAGAAGACAGAGACCAATGTTACTGTTTTACTCAGTCTGAGTGATAGTATATTCTAATTATCCAACAAGATGACTTTCATGTGCAGCTTCTCCCTTTTTTTGCAGGTGGAAACATTACTATTCTGTAGGTTATGTAGTCACTAATGAAAAATAGAAAAAAAACCCCTAATAGATAAAAAGGACTTATCCTTGAGCAGTTTATCTAAGAGTGTACCCCTAGGTTAGCAAGAGGATTGAATGTGTTCTGTCAAATTTGTAGCTCCTTAAACTCTGTGACTATGTTTCTTTAATTAGTGGTAGGAAAATAAAGTGAAAATAATAGATTTTTAAAAAATGAAAAAAAACCCCCACCAGCTAATATTATGTCAATTAAAAATAGGATTTTGGATAAAAACCAATGATAAGACAGGAAGAAATCGTGTTACATGGTAATATAAAGAACTGTGTCAAATATCAAAAAAAGTTGGAAGAATAAATGTATATTTTTTTTAAAGAGCTAAAGAGGAAAAACTAGTGATGATATCTTCAGAAGCAAAACTTGCAGAGATTAAGGATGATAACCTTTTAGCTGAAAAAACCTACAGATAAACTGAAAATATTTATCTTTTAATCATTTTTATGTAATGTTAAAATATTCTTTGATGCAGATCTACAAAAAGGTCATTTACTCCTGTGGGGAGAAAAGGTGCAACAAGATGTTTTTAACTTGCTGTATAACATTCATTGAGCAAACTGTCCTGTACTTCAGTACAGGTAAAGACACTAAGCCTGACTTGTAGGACAATGAATTTTATGAAGATGGAGTTCCAAGACTTTAAAAAATAATCTATACCGTGTTTTGAAGAGTAGAAAATCATGTCTAGGTAATTATTTCTACGAACTGTTAACATCTCCTTATGAAGTGAAATTGTAAAACTACTGATGCATAAAAACCTAAAATGAAATTTAAAATATTTGAAAATCATATAATCAAAGAATGGCCTGGGTTGGAAGGGACCTTAAAGCTCATCTCTTTCCAACCTCCCTACCATGGGCAGAGTCACCTTCTACTAGACCAGGTCACTCAGAGCTTCATCCAGCCTGGCCTTGAACAGATCCAGGGATGGGACATCCACAGTTTCTCTGGACAACCTGTACCAATGCCTCACCACCCTCACAGGCAAGAATTTGTTCCTAATATCTAATCTAAACCTGAGCTTTTTCAGTTCGATGCATACAAACTTCTTTACACAAGAAAAGACACGATCTGCCAACAAATTATGAGTCACTATTTTTGGTCTTTCAATGTTTTAACTAAATAGATTTTTATGTATCTGTATTACACACCTCACTTTAACTATTTTTTATGTATCTCAACAATTTCTAGCTGTTACTGGTTTCAAAGGTGAAGTTTTCACCTAATATCATTACTTCAGTAAACACTGGCACACACTGAATGAAATGAGTGGGATGAAAGTAAAATATAATCTTGATACATGACTATGAAGTTTGGATACACATTTTCTAAACTCAAGACCGTATTTTTAAGTGTCTTCCCATTAATTCTCAGTAATATTTAAAAAATTAGAGCAAAAATTAAAAAAAACCCACCCTACAATATGGAATAGACAGCAATGTATACTTTAATGGATCTATGGAAGTCCATCTATACATGTTAATACTCACAAATTTAAGCTTGTGACAAATCTATCAATACACAGTGTACCAACAAATTTGCATACTTAGAAAATTTAAACACAGAAATTGAACTGTCGTCTTCTAAATTGTATTGTTAAAAATTAAATATAAAAATGTATTTTCAACTACTTTGAAAAATAAAAATTCTGCTAACAGAATCATATATGAATTTTGTCACTAGCTGAAGAAAAAAATATTACGCTGTTTGTTTTTTTAGAGAACAGTAATTATGTATTTTCCTTACAATACATTTATGCTTTCTATAAACAGAGAAAGATGCAAAAAGAGCTTGGTCATGTGCTTTGGGGTTAAAAATTTAAAGGATTTTTATAGAAAATGTATCATCTTTGATAGAATGTAACATATTTATTAAAGCAAGGAAATATAAAGTCACTGTATGCATAAAACTTTGTAATCATTGTGAATTCTCCCTCTGTAACAATGAGTAACATGATTAATTGGAGCTTTAAAACACAATAAATCAGACGAAACTTAAATTAAAGAGGGGACAAGTAATACTTAAATACTTTATAAGATTCAACATTAATTGCTTTTTATCTTGAAGACAATCAAAATATTAATTATGGGGGGATGTTAATCAATGAGTGAATCTTTATAAGGATTTTTTACACTTTATATATACACATTCCTCAGGTTCTACCAGAATAAAAATGAGTAACACGCTGAATAACTTTCAAAATAATAACATTTATAACATATCAAAGCCTTTGTGGTTAAAATAGTGCATTCTCACAGGTGTCTTTTCAAGGTGTCTTTATTACACAAAGCCAAAATACACTCACTATCATGGGTCCAAATATATTCCAGTCCCCCAAATACACACATTTCAAGGTTTACTGCCCACTGTAAAAATAATAATAATAAAAACAATCACCCTGTTTCCTCAAAGGCAGCTCATTCCTATTCACATCTCTCTTGTTCCAACCACAAACGCTCTCGTTATCCTCCTCAGGGAACCACTTCCTTTCTTTGTCCATCACTGCAACTTTCTGCAATCAAAAAATGTCATAGACTTTTTTACAGAACAAGGTGAATTCCCTCAAATTGTTCTTGGTAAAAATGTGCCCCAAGCTGCAGAGTTCACAATTTTATTGCTGTTGTTATTATTCAACAGTTTAACAACACCAGTTCTGTCAGGAGCAGCACACAACCTCTGATCCTGTGCCAGGCAAACTATTGTTTCAAAGGATTTGGTGCACCACAAGCACTGGCTGGAAGAGAGTTTGGCCAAATATGAGCCAAATACTTGGAGATTTGGCTTTGTTTGTTAACCGTGTGATTAATTATACACAGCAGCAGCAGTACCTTCTGCCATCTCTCTAAAGTATTCACTGCAGCAATGGAGTTAATCAAACTGTGTCGCATGTTTTAATGATAATAGAAGATAGCCTTAAAAGTATAAACCTAAATATATTGCATATGTAATGTACAATTCACAGTGTAAAGTTTAATAAAACACAGATTTGTTTTATATTCAGATGAAAATGGCCATCTTTCAACAGGAAAACTTCTTACCTGTCTCTTAAATCTAGGCACAATAGTAATTATACTTTAATTCTTAAAGTGTGTGTGTGTGTGTGTGTGTGAATTTAATTCAGATATCTATTTAACAGACAAAATGGGAAAAAAAACGCAAACAAACAACCCCCCACACACACTCAACTAAACAAAGCCCCCTGATAATATCTTGCTTAGAAAATCTTTCTTGTCAGAAAGGAAAATAATTTCATCTCACATAACCTGTTGGCTGCAGATGTTGAAATAAGAAATTACTTTTTGGAGATCTGGATCAACACAAACAGGATACACATAAGTTTTTAAAGATTTCATATACATGCATCTCTGTCACCTACCAAATCATTTCTTCCTGGACCATAAAGAATCACTTTCAGAGGAAAGTATTTCCTGTATATAAAGGTTTAGGGTTTTGTCTGTGTGCTCTGTTTTGTTAGGTTTTTGTTTGGTTTTGTTTTGTTTTTCTTTTCACAGAGTTGCCTTTTTACAGCTATCATCTTTTAGCTTTAACCTTTTTTCTTCACATCATCTTTTCAACCACCCATGTGCTTCACTGCCTAGCAGACGACCTGGGGCTGTGCTTGGTGTGCACATCCTTGTACAGTTCTTCCCTTACTTAGTGCAGCTCCTTATCCTGACTGACCCCTGCTCATCCACTCCTCATGACCCAAGCTCTTTCTCTGATGATCCCCATGTCTTGCTTCCCGCCCTTTTTCCCAAGTTGTGGTTCAGAGCTACTTCCAAAACAGCTGTAACCCCAGGGTGTCTTCATGGCCCCTCGCTCCAACAGCCTCTGATTTTTGCCTAGCTTCATTATCCCATCTGAAGTGAATTATAAACTAACCATAAATCCAAGGAATTATAATTCAACCATAAATCCAGGAGAGCTTTTTCTTAACTCTGGAGTCTTTGCTTTCATAAAAAAAGCCATATAAAAATAGTGATAGATATTAAAAATTATGAGGTAAGAAAATAACTGTAGAAATAAATTGATTCAGGGACCCAAATGCTGTGCAGATTACTTTCTGTTTGTTTGTTTTTAAAGTATGGAGGGTTTATTTCTTTTGTTCTCAGATGAGGAAAAGTACCTACAAACATGTGCAAAACACTGAATGTTTTGTCAAACACATGCAATAAAGGACCATTGGAAATCAATGAAGATGTCTATTTATTTGCAAAACAATTTCAGCTGCCTGATATACTTCTAAGTTTATTCCAATATCTTGAAATCTGTAAAAACTGTCATAATAACTTCACTTCATCATTTCTTAAGCTGTCCCAATATTCTTAAACTTCTTTCTATCAAAGAGAATATTTAAAGTTTTCTATGCCTTGTGTGGTTTCTTTCTCCTGTATCTTGTCAGAATCAAGAGGAAATAGGTGATGAGAACAGAAAAAATGCTTATTATTCAGGTCTTATAACAAGACTTGTTAAGAAGAACTTACAGAGAAAAACATTTCTGTCATTTCATTTATTTCAGAAATAATAATACTAAGAGCAGAAAACCACTCCATGTCTCAAATGAGAAGGGAATGTGCTTGAAAACCAATCTATTTTTAATGTAAACAGAAGGTAGGAATGAGATGATCTAATTTTAGCTGTTTGAAAGCTAGACTTGTGGACAAAGCTAGAAATTAACTTAACAAACAACTAGTCTAAGGCATCCTTTGTGGTCAAAGGGGAGAGGTACCCTTTTTAGTTTAGCCTCCTACTGTAGGTGGAACAGAATGCCCTTTGCAGATACCCTTCTAAGTAAGAAGCAGCTTGGATGATTGGCTGTAAATCTGTAGTGAAAGTGAGATGAAGTGGAATTATCACATTAAAGTCTATGAAGCAATTCATTTGTACGGTGGAACTTCATGGTATCTCTCTTATGATTTTAGTCGACTTGTTACTCCCTGAAGGTTTTGCTTATAAAAATGTGAAAATATGTTATTTACAGGGAACCCACAATTTAGTTCATTGGGGAACAGAAAAGAAGAGAAGATGACATTTTAGAGAGATGTGAGCCTACAGTCATTAACTTTCTGTGGCATTTTTTATTAAATATACCTGTTAAGTATAAATTAAATCAAGTGTATCAAGAGGGATATCCAGGTCCTCAAGTGTACTTCTCTGTGATTGCAAATGGAATTGCAAGTCCTCAGATTCTTATCCAAAAGATGTCTGAAGGAATGTCTATTTAGTTGTCAGGTATCAGGCCATTACATATCACCTGGTTATTTAAAAAAGACAGGTTTCTACTGTTCCAGTTAGTGTCAGACTGCCTGTCCAACCTGATAAATGAGTTAGTGCACCATTCACTGTACTCATGTGTGGTAGTGAAATTAAGCTCTATCTTTGTGTATGGCAAAATCAACCTTTAAAAGAATTCATTAAATTTTTATTTCCTTAAGGATTTTTCTTAACAGTAACAGAAGATAGTGTTGTTCAGTGCTTTGTTTCCAAAATTTAACACAAATTAAAAAAAATATTCTGGATTTTGATGGGGTAATTTAGTTGAAGACATGTTTGAAAACTTAAAAAATATTCATACTTCTAGCGAATACATCATCATAACTGCTAACATTAAGTTCTGGAATAGACAATTCTATGTAAAGTTTTATGGAAGGGCCAGAGTAAAATGAAAATGTATCATTTGCAATTTCCATCTGTCATACTATTTGGAGCCCTTTGCACACACTGAAAACAAGGAATCTCTGAGATTATTTCCAGTGGCAATCATAAACACAATTGTAAATAGTTCTTTTAAAACCTTCACTTAGAATGTGAAACTTTAAGAAAATGAATGTCAAATTACTATTACAAAATATTGAGTACTCATTCATTCTCATTGATGTAGACGATGATAATTTAATGCCAATTGCAACAGGAGACACTTGAATGTTGTCTATGAATATGGAAAGGCCAAATCTGCAGCCAGGCAGACAAGTAAAAGCATCTGTGCTATTCTGGTGTCTGTGTTTAGAAGCACAAGTTAAACAGATAATTATAATGATATAAAAATCCAACAATAACAACATCATGAAGGGAAAAAAAAGGAAATGTAAAATTGACCTTAAAAGAACTATAAAAAAACATAAACCCCAAAAAGCCATTTTTATTTCTCTACTTTTCAGCCTGTTTGGAGCTCTGATTCTTCTTTAGCCTGATAGACTTTATCAAGGTGACAGTACTGCTTGACAGCACTCCTAGAAGCTAGAAGTTCCTCTAACATCTTTATTTCTTTTTTTTTTCTTTTCCTAGACCATTAAAGCATTTGAGTATATCTGTAAAACATGAAAATTTATGTATTTCTATCACAGATATGTATGCGTAAGTAACCGCTGTGCTGGATCAGAGCCACTGTGTACATTCATTTGTTGGATTAAAACTAACTTTGCTTTTAATAGTACCAAAGTAACAACTCTGTAAGCTGTTTGGTAAAAAAGAAGTACACTGTCTTTGGAAAAGAATTTTTTTTTTTTGAAAGGAATGTGTAAAGAAGAAGATAATTTTTTTTTCCTCATAGCTTCTAGTTAAGTATTGCCACAAAAATACACAAAACAAGTGTTTTCACTTGCAAAATGAGAGCTTTTCTGGACTTTTAGAGCTCTTTAAAACTGCCCAGTTTACTCATAAAACAGTCACAGTGAGTCTTTAATACATTTGACAGTATTGATTTCTACAAATATTCTTTGTCAGATATTTTGAGTTCTAGTTGAATACCAATAGCAGAATTCTCCAGGGTTATGGAGATAAACTGCACTGGAAATAGAAGAACAAGTAATTGTGTTTTTTTCTTGCTAACTCCAGGAAAACCAACATCTTCAGGCAGTCAAGCCAGCATTTATTTTAGGTGGATTCAACTTCTGAATAAATTGAATCTGTCTTCTGGGGGTTGGTTTGTTTGTTTGCTTTTGGTTTTGTTTTTGTTTGTTTGTTTGTTTGTTTTCCCTGATTTTCTTGTGCTTGTTAATTATTATAAATAACATCAGTGTAGTTGCAATTTTGAAATAATCTGACCTTGCTAATAGTCACATGTAAGTTTTAATACCGGGGGTTTTTTTCAACTTGAAAATTAACATTAAAACTACTATTTTTAACTTTAGGTTTAGCAATTTCAAATAGTGATATATATTATAGCAGAAGTACATTTGTTACAATCCCTCTTCTACTCAGAACCAGATAGCTATGTTTTGAACTACTAGAGACCACGCTGCTTCAATCTAAATATATGTAAATTATGACAATGAAAGAGTACAGAGGCTTCTTTTTTTACAATGGTTGAAACTTAGTTGAGGTTCAGCAGACAGGTCTATGATTCATTCTCTATTTTGTGGTATAAAAAAATAGAAATAAAAGATGACAACAGAAGCCTCAGATTGAAAAGAGCAACATGGTTATTGGTTCTGATAGGAGTCTCACCCTGGGAGTCAAGTAAAAACAGCTTTAGAGATTAGAAAGAGAGGAGAAAAATATGCAAAACATAGAATTAGAAACTAATGAAACTAAAAAATTTAAGAAAATTATAGATATAAGAGATTATGAAGTAGAGAAGAAATCATACGAAAACAGGCCCATGTCAATCTCAGACAATTAGCATAACACTTAGCAAAATACTAAGGTCCTGGATGACTCACTGTAAACTGCTTCCAAGTCTTTTTCTTTTCCAGATTATGTATGTCAATCTTAGGACCTGAAGAAACATCAGAAGAATGAACACTCAAAAGGAGATAAAGATACTACAAAGTTAATGTATAACAACATTAGCAATGTTATGGGGATTTCAAGTGTGTAATGAGAATTTTCTGTCACAATTAGATGATTTGGGCTTTGACCATCCAACCCTAACATCCTTGTACCTAGACTAGTAACAGTAACTTTTTTATCTTTGATTGTCCTGTTAAAACATTAGTCATACTAAAAATCAATTCCTGGCAACATATAGAATGCATTATCTTTTTACTTATAGGATTTTTTTGGGGGCCATATTTGTCTTATCAACGTTTTGCTCTTGTTCTTTTTGCAAAACCTTCCCTAAAGACTTTTCATTGGACAACTGGAAAGATGATACCAGTTTATCTTATACCAACAGCTGTAATACAGGTTTAATAGGAAATGAAGTTCTGTTTGTTAAATGTAACATGTCCATCATTGACCAGGACCTCGCCCCTTCCCCTTACAAATGTCCTTTCTATGAAGTATACCTGCATCGATGTTGCCACATCTGGGATATGCACAGTGGGCGTTTTGAGTGAATTCTGCTTGATCCATCCACTGCCTTCCTAACATAGAGTTCCAAAACTTTCTCTTTTGTGCCATGCTATTTACTTTGACTCTTAATAGAACAAGCCAGCCTGAATACAAGAAATTATTCATTCTCCTTCTAAAGTTTTGGAAGGAATGAGAATGGAATCATAGAATGGCCTGGGTTGAAAGGGATCTTAAAGATTACTCAGTTCCAACCTCCCTGCCATAACAGGGACACCTTCTACTAGACCAGGTTGCTCCAAGCTCTGTCCCACCTGGCCTTGAACACTTTCAGGGATGGCGCATCCACAGCTTCTCTGGGTAATCTGTGCCAGTGCCTCACCACCCTCAAAGTAAAGAATTTCTTCCTAATATCTATTCTAAACCTACTTTCTTTCAGTTTGAAGTCCTTCCCCATTGACCTCTCACTAGATACCCTTGTAAATGGTCCCTCTCCATCTTTCCCGTGGTATCCCTTCAGGTCCTGGAAGGCCACATTTAGGTCGCCCCAAAGCGTTTTCTTCTCCAAGCTGAGCAATCCCAATTCTCTCAGCCTTTCCTCATAGCAGAGGTGCCTCTAATCAACTTGGTGGCCTCCTGTGGACTTGCTCCAACAGGTTCATGTTTTTTTTCCGTGCTGGAACCCCAGAGCTGGACTCAGCACTGCAGATGGGGAAGGATTCCTTAAGTGTGTCTGCATGCATACTGACGTACAGATATGGTCACACATTTGTATGTATTTTATAACTGGAAAAAAAAAATTCTGCTATGTTTTCAGCTGCCTGTGGAACTGTCATACTGCTTCAACAGTTTAATATTGACTTATTTGCTTGACTTATTGACTTATTCCTGCAGCAGCCCCTTTCCTAAAAAGATATAGTTCCTTTCAGATTATTTTACATCACATTTCAAATATATATGGATGTGATGAAACAGGTCAGCATTGTTGGAGATGCAAATGAACACAGGCAGTATATATCAGTATCATACATACACACATATATAAAGGAATTTTCATACAGTTCTTAGTTTTACTGGGAAGAAAGCACTGCTTATGACAAAATTGATCTGTCATGTGAAGGATGAACAGAGGTACATGATCTGACATCTACAACATTACAGCGA
Source organism: Cephalopterus ornatus (assembly GCA_013396775.1). Lineage (NCBI taxonomy): Eukaryota > Metazoa > Chordata > Aves > Passeriformes > Cotingidae > Cephalopterus > Cephalopterus ornatus. The sequence continues at coordinate 18,907 of VZRE01012647.1, read as the reverse complement.
AAAAGTCAATGACTTCCTTTTAAACTCATTTTGAATACTATTAATCTTACAAAGAAATAATATCCTTCCAGATGTAGATTTCAGTTCTGTACCTCTAACTTATCTGCAAACCTTACTGATGTCAATGGATTTGCTCATATACCTGGGCCACAGATCCCTGTAAGGAAAATGTAGGCTCAGGTTTCAAGGTCTGTTTGGTTTGGGGTTTTTTTGTTTTGTTTTGGGTGGGTTTTTCTTGTTTTTTTTTTTCCTTTCTGAAAACACTCTTCAAGCTTTCTGTCATCACTAATATTCTTACCAGCGTTGTAATTGATCTCCTGCTAATTTTTCTCTTTGTGTATTTCAGGCACGCTCCACTAGGTTTTTCCTTTGAAGCTTGATAAACCTTTCCTTTAGCTCTTTTAAGCCTTATTTTCATTCAAAAATAATACCAATATAATTATATGGGTATAGTTAACACACTACAGTTCCTTCAAATTGGCACAGCTGTTCTGCTATACATATAAGCCTGTAGAGATGTTTCTTGAGGCACTGCTATGTGACAAATTCTATAAATTATTCCATATTACTGGTTTTACTGGAAAATGAACAGTTTCTGTAGAAAATTGTACCCTTAACCAAAGTAATTACACCAGGATGAAATCTAATAATAGACAGCTATATTCTTTGGCTTCAATCCTGCGATAAACAAAGGATCAAGCTTTATATCTGATTACACAAAGAACTATATCCATAAAAATGAAATTATTAACATCATGGGAAAAAGTACTCTCATCAAAGGGAGTGAAGGGGCCCAGCCTTCTGCCCTTTACGAGATGCAGCCTTTACATAACAGTGTACAGAGGGGTTTAATTTTATACCTCTGCAGTGCTAAATGACAGTGTTTAGCATCTTATTACAGCAAAGATGAACATGATTAATACTTCTTCACAGAGAAGAGACCGTGCTAGAATCACACTTCACACTGAGTAATGAGTTCCCCTTTTGACTGTGAGGAAGAATTTCCTTATATGTTATAAGGGAGATTTGGAGGTCTAAGCCATGATTCCATGAAGACAAATCAGGGAAACCTCTTTACCTCCCATGGGGCCATGATTCCGCACAGTATTTCTGTTTAATAATACAGAAAAAAACTTCACCACCAACTGGTACTTGTTTTTAGATATTTATCTATAGAATGAAGATACATTTTTGCTGTACAGTGTTTTAACACATTTTTTTCTAAAAGAGTGTTTCATTCCTGTAATATAAAGATTTCAGTACATATTTTGATTGTGTTCAGCTCTCATATTTATTAGGAGATTCATTTATACTAATAATGAATCGCCTCATTAATTTCAGAAAAATAAAGAGTTTATAACAGAATCTCTAAAGCAGCTAGAGTGCTTGGAAGAATTACTCTTTGGATATATTTACATAAAATAATGACTAAAAATTATTTTATGCTCTATTATGGATCCTAGTAACATTATATTTTTGCAGGGCATTTAAAAATGAATGAATATAAAAAATATTAGAAATTAAGTTTTAGAGAATATCACTTGACATTCTGAAGTATATTAAAGCATTACATTATATCCTCCTGCTATGCTTTACTAGGGAGGACAGATAAATATTACAAAAATATTCACATAACACAGTTGTTAGCAAGAACTTAGCAGTAAAGAAGTATTTGTCTTCCTCTATGGATTTAATTGCGAGTCACGAACGTAACTCATATGTGATAAAGAACATTGAAATGCTTTTTTTAAATGCCTTTCAAAGACTTTATTTTGCACCTTCTGCTTAGTCTTAAGTACCATTAGGAACAGAGTAAACTACAGAAAACTTCAATATATTAGGATTGGAATTAATTTGAAAGTTATATTAAAAGCCTAAGCAAATAAAATTCAAATAACAGCCTAGTTATACTGTGAGTTCACAAATCCCAAAGATGCAGAATGGAGGACTTCTGGCTCTTCGTCTTTTCGTGGAAAACTTCTCACTGACACTGTGAGTGCTTTGTAGAAGCCCTACTTCTCCGGAAAACCAGCAGTGTTTCTTGATAGTAGCTGGATTACACTAACTAAGGGCTAGTAAAGGCGTTCCCTGAGCAATCTGAAGACAGAGTTTTATTCTTCTTAGTTTAGGCAAGATAATCAACCACCCATCAAATTTTACGATGCTTTTATTTTAGTTTATTATACACCCCCAAAGCACGGAATTAAAAAGAAACAAATAAAGCTCCAGTTTCTCCCTTACATATGTGAATTTTTTTTCCTGTATTTTTTGTGGTAACAAAAAGAGCAGCAAACACGTATGGGCTTTTTTTATCCTGTCATCAGCAAGAGGTGCAATGATTTCAAGCAGAGTAATAAGAGATGTACTTAGTGCAGGTGTGAATCAAGTCGGTACACCCATTACACTGCAGATCTACTATTATGGCTGTGGAACTCATGATATGGAAAGCAAATGTTTGAAATTACAAACTGACCTGCGGAATTTTATAGCTTAGGGGATCTGGTTCTGCTCCTTGACACAGTAGCAACAATTTGAATTGAGATACATGCAATTTGTTTTGCCATTGTGTCTTTCAAGGACACATATAAATACAGCAAATACTGCACAGCATTTGGATATTCCAAAAGAAAAATAGGGTAAGCGTTGTTCTTATTTTTAGCCCATTGATAAAGAATTTTTATCTTCAGATTCAAACATTCTTGTGGGTTGTTTATTGCTCACACATGTAAAACTCTTCGAGGCCAATTGAAATGCAAACTAGTCAGTAAGGGCTCAAAATTCATATCACATAGCAGTGTTTTCAAACTTTGTATACTTTGCAGTAAAATCCAAGAGCTGAGGGTTCATCCATCACCTGTTTAATTGTCTGTAACAAACATTCAGGCAGAAAGAGGAAGAAAGTGAAGGGAGGGAGTATATCATCAGCATAAATTGCAATCAGGCTATTCTTCTGTTATCTATATCTAATGCAGTGCCATCCGTTCCCGTCCTCAGGTCCATTTAAGAAATGGGTTGGGAAAAGAGAAATCCATGAATGTTGTAAAGAATTTCCCCATATACACATAAACTCATGATGTTTGTGCAGTTGGTACTTTCATAAGACCCCACCTGCAGTGCTGCCTCCAGCTGTGGGGTCCCCAGCACTGAAAGGACATGGACCTGTTGGAGCAAGTCCAGAGGAGGCCACTGAGATGATCAGAGGGATGGAGCACCTCTGCTATGAGGGAAGGGTGAGGGAATCGTAATTGTTCATCCTGGAGAAGAAAACGCTTTGGGGTGACCTAATTGTGGCCTTCCAGTACGTGAAGGGAGCCAACAGAAAAGATGGAGAGAGACTATTTACAAGGGCCTGTAGTGACAGGACAAGGGAGAATGGCTTCAAGATGAAAGTGAGTAGGTTTAGATTAGACATCAGGAACAAATTCTTTACTGTGAGGATGGTGAGGCACTGGAACAGATTGTCCAGATAAATTGTGGGTGCTCCATCCACATTCTCTGGAAAGTCTTCAAGACCAGGTAGGATGGGGCTCTCAGCAACCAGGTCTAGTGCAAGATGTCCCTGTTCATGGCAGGGGGATTGGAACTGAATGATCTTCAAGATCCCTTCCAACTCAGGTCATTTTATGAGTCTATAAAACATAGAATTTTATAAATGTTCTGTTTTACTTGAAGTATTTCTTTTCCATTAGGAATATGTTTAAGAAGGATTAACTGAAATAATATGTGCAAGTACATTGCTGATATAAAAACATTTTCAATGATTACTAGAATAATTGCTGTGGAATATTCATATTCATTCATTCCAAACACTCATTCAGATGATACACATACACATGAACATAGGACCATAGTAAGTACTGACTGGTCATGCTCAAAAGGTCATCTGCTTGCTAAGAAAAGTAGTTTGCAATACTTGTGTGTTTTAATTTTCCCAGGGGGATTAACAGAAAGAAATTTGTGCGTGGAATCTCAAGCACTCAGTGGTACACAAGGAACTCCACAGAATTTTCAATTAGTTTTCATCATAGCTGTATCTCTGAAGCACTGTGTGCAAACATAAAGCACAGGAAACAACCCACACCACTTTGCATCCTTCTGTTCTTTTGTGATAAGAACGTGATGAGTTTGGCAGCACAGGAAACTTGGAGGTCAATAAAAGCAAACAACAAAAAAAAACCACCCTGTACCCCCATTTCGCTAAAAAAGTAACAACTCTAAAAACCTTACTTCGAAAACAATTACTAATTTCAAGAAACTTCTCTCCAATTTTCATTATATAAATTATTCTTTATATTAAACAGAAAATGGTGAAACTGAGAATTGACATAAATGAGTTTTTTTGAATCACTAAAACTATTACTTTTGAAGTTTAACACTCCAGGTTTTCCAAAAGAAAGAATAGTCCTCAAGATAGCAATCATAAGTAATACAGAAGTAATTACATTGACATTGAAGGTTTTCTGTAATGTTGTTATCCTCAAATCACATCATGGAAATTCAGATACTAATCGCCATTACTTAAATATTAATTAAGCATGTAGACTTTCAATTACTGATGGAAATTCCAACTTCAACTATACCTTATGTCTTTTATGTGTGTTATAAACCAGAAGTCTATAAAACCAGAAGCGATATAAAACAAGTCTATTTAGAATGATTGTCTATCCCTCAGTAGAATTATTGATTTCCAGATATTCTAGCAGGTCATTTCCCACTGCTGGGGAAAAATTAAATCCTTAGAACCAACTCTCTTTTTCATACTTCATTGTCCCTGCCTAAACCTTATATGTGAACACTCCTTATTTTAAAACAACAAAATAAGTCTGTCTGCTAATCCACTTCTCCTTAGACTGGCTGCAACACATAAAATGGTTCAAAAAAACCCTCTTACTAAAAATGTTTATTGATAGCAAATCGATTTAAACTATCTGCCTATGGTTGGATGTTTGTTATGTTTTTGAAATTTATTACTGAGAACACAACCAAATATTTCAATCCTCTATATTTTTGGGCATACCTAAGACAACAGTGTTCCTTAACTGCCTTAATGTGAACCAGCCAAGATCTTTTCCTTCAGAAATGGGGCCTTTCAGTTTTGAAAATATGTATTCAAAAGAAACATAGGTTGGTGCCTCCAATATAACCAAGAGTGACATAAAGAAAAGATTTAATTCTAAATATTACAGTACTTTGGTAGGCATATGACAGTAGAATAGAACTGTTACAAAAAAGACTGAAAACATTCCTAGAAGGAAAAGACCCAAGTGAAAATTTGTTCTTCCTTTCTCTGATTCCTCTTTGGAAAAAGTGAAATTTTAATTTTTCGTTCTCTGTAGAAGACAAATTGCACATCTACTTGCTTTTGGTACTTTGTTCTTTGGTCTTACACATTGAAAAACAAATTGCAAATTAGCATCTTCAGAATCTTTCTCTCCCTCCATAAACTCCAAGATTAGTTATTTACTGGGATTATTTCTCCTTTACTAGTACTAGCAGGGAAATGTTCTTGTCTTGAGAAAGCAGATAATTGGCTGTGAGAAGGGGTTTTAATATGAAACAAAAGCTTATCAGAATGAAATAGAGTCGGATGGAATACCCGTGTTTTTGCAAAACACTTGTCTTCACTAAATTTATTCTGAATGAATTTCTGGACAATATTAATTCTATACAGCTGATATATTCTAAAGGTCAATGATGTGCACAACTTCCCAGATGTAGATGCTCGGAGCACCAAGTTCCCAGGGCCAGTCTAAAATTCATTAACTTTCCTGTATATAACTCCCTGTAGTCACCCTTATGCCTACACATCTGAAGTCATGACTTTTAGCAGGTTGTTTTTGTATGTTGCCCTTGGCCAGTTGTCAGACACACACTCAGCCACTCTCTTACCCCCGTTCTCAACTGGACAGGGTGAGAAAATAAGATGGAAAAGCTCGTGGGTCGAACTAGAGACAAAGGCACCACTTACCAACTAGCATCACAGGCAAAGCAGACTCAACTTGGGGAAAATTAGTTTAATTTCTTGCCAATAGAAAATCCCTTTTCCAAGACTCAATCTCACTTCTTATTCCTCTGCCTCCTCTTCATTCCTTGCGCGGCAAAGAGAGAATGAGAACGGGGGGTTCTGGTCAGTCTATAGCATTTTGTCTCTGTTGCTCCTTCCTCCTCGCACTCTTCCCCTGCTCCATCACGGCTGCAGTCCTTCAGGATAAATCTGCTCTGCCCTGGAGTCTTCCAGGGGCTGCAGTGCAGATATCTGTTCCCACTTAGTCTTTCCTGGGGCTAGAGGGGAATCTCTGCTCCAATGCTTGGAGCACCTCCTCTCTCTCCTCCTTCCAGCTTGGTTCTCACTGGGGTGTTTTCTCCTTACCCCTCAGCACCAAATAACTTCTGCATTTGAGAGTCCCTTGACACCTGCACCCCATATAGATATACACCCCATACAATAATATTCATGGAATAATGTGATAATGAGTTGCTTGATGCTTTTTTTTTTTCATCAGACTTAACCAAATTTTTTTTCGCACATTGCACGTGGTTGCACAAGGGTCAGATGGTGATTTTCTCAAGTCTTACTTGCCATGCAAAATCAATACAATTCTACCTTTAAAATATCATTGTTTACAGGACACACCTTTCTTCCAGTTCTTATTCTTTATTAAAAAGGCATACAGACATTAAGGGTACAGTGTCTCAGTAATAACACTTTAGAATGAGGTGAACTCCAAAACCTTCAAGTACTAGTGCTCATTTAATATCAAAACTGCAGGCAGCATTTATATTCTGGTAAGTAAGAAATAAGATTCCTTTTCACAAGTACAGAGACTTTTTAGCATCACAAAAAGTATGCGTGTGTATGTTTGCATTTTAAAAAGCTTCCATATGTGGCATATCCTGTATAGATGTGTGCAAATACCAGGTCAAAAAAAATACATGGCTGTACACTACTGGAAAAAAATAATCATCCTTTCCCACAGTCTTGAGGCAGAAAATATACATCTACAGCCATTCAAAATGGATAATATTTTTCCCCATTTTTTTACGTCAGCTTTAAAGACTTTTTTCTTCCTTTTCCTTTTCCCTTTAGATTTGTACATAAGTGCTCAAGCTTGTATTTACTTGCTCTTTTTCTCCCTGAAAATTAATATATGTCATAATCCAGAGTGAGGAATGCTTCCTGTGAAAGATTATTCTGCATGTGTTCAAACTGCAGTTCTGAAGAATCCATCAGTAGCTGAGAGCTTTTCATTAATTACTCAATTGAGCAACACTTATGTTTGTATTCAATAAAATATGGGTCACTTTTTCTCAGGAATGAGAAGAGCAGGATGAAGAATTCTGGAGTGGGCTGACTGAACAGGAAAACACTCATTCAACTTTTCTATTACATAGTGAAGTTTGGTTGGCAGTGATTCATGAGGTCTTGTTATCATTCATAGTATCTCAAAAATTTAATATCTAAGTACTTACATGCCTTGCCCGAGTATATGAATACGACTCCAAAAATAAAAGTATCTATATCAGTTAGTCAATGATGCTGTAGCTGTATATGCAATTAAAACAGTTTTCCTAGTGATATTTATCCTGTTCTCTTTGGTGTTTTTTTACATTTCTGCATCTACTCATCTTGTAACTGCAAAGTACTCCCTGTGACTGCTGCCTGCTACTCTGTTTTTGAACACCTAAGCTGCAGTGTTTGCCTATCATTATCTCTTCTTGATTTACCTGTTAGTCTTGACAGCTTAATGCCTTGTTTTACCTACATCCTCAAAAAAATGTAGTATGTCTCTGGTATTTCAGAGCACATAACACTGAGATTTGCTCGGGAAAGTATTTTAATCCACCTTAGACATTAGTGATTTCATGACCATAATATGCGGTATCAAAATATATGAAAACCCACACTTTCCCTCCAATCCTCAAAAATATTTCCCCTACTTCTTCAGAGGATATGGATTAGCAACTGTCGCACTTACAGAGACTGATAGACATCACCTCTGATTTATTAGTTACCTTAAGTTTCCCAAAACCAGCTGTTATCTTCATGTAGCTAAAATATTACCTTCATTTCTCTGTGGTTGTGTAGGCTCTCATTGTAGATTCTTTATAATCCATCTCATAAGCCATCTGAGGTGAAGTTGTTTTTTATTTTTTCTTTGTCTCTTTGAACAATCCTTGGGATCTCATGCCTCTAAACCTGGTTTGCAGCTCATGTGTGTCATCACAGGAAAAAATAAAATTCCTTCTTATACCTTTTGAACAGGAAATAGCATTTTTCATCAGTTGGGAGTTTTCTGATGCTGATTTTGAAACTAAGATGCATGATAGGAGTTTACTAATTTCACTGCCTTGTTGAAGCACCAAAGTGTCTTCTCGTGGTTACTTGATGCACTCATCTGTTTAAGCAAACATGACATGAAATTAGCCTCAGTTTATTAAAGACTTGTAGACCTTACAGGACACAATGCACTAAATGTGAACACTATTTCCCTTACAGTTGCTTGTCTAGGCATAATTTAAAGTGTTCAGACACCTACACCTCTTTTTTAGGCTCACAATTTCTCATTGATTTTCACAGGTCAAACAATTCATTTACAATCAATATTACTCATAGTTTAATATCCTATTCTTCTGCCCATGTGGCTTTAAGTTGAATTAGATATTTTGTGTGAGGTGGTTAATTAGATATTGCATCTTTTTGGTGACAAATGGTTGCCCTGTGATCCAGGAGGACAATCCACCTGCCCACAGCCCAGCTCTTACTACCATCAAATGCAAGGTCATTCAGACACAGGCTAGATGGATGCCAGTAGTTATCACAGTCGTTTGTTAAGACTCTCTTTAAACAATATAGGGGAAAAAACTTAAAGGGTTTCATTTTAGATCCCCATTAAGTTTCACACAGTAAGAGCACATCAGCTTTGTCATATATGATGGGAGCAGGGTGAAATTTTAATGGAAGTGCTTGGCTTTGTCTCATGCCTTGGTGTAATGTATAGTGTATAATCAACCCTTGGAGTTAGCACTGTCTGATTTCTAAAGCAAGATGCTGGATGACCTGGGTGTAGCCCATTCTGATATAGTCAGTGCTAACTTCTTGTGTAGATCAACTGTACTACTTCATGTGCTTTTTCAAACAGGTTGTTGAGAGAAGAAAAGAAGTTGTAAAGCTCAAAGTGGCAAAGAGTTTGGATACCATCCTTTTTACAGTCTGGAAAGTTTTGGGTTCAGGTTCAGATTCACCTACGCATCATGAAATAGCTATTTTAAAATAATCTTTGAAATTAGCCTGAAAAAAAATTTATTTAAAAATACAAGCAACAAGCTTATCTGTGAAAAGTTAATAAGGTCATCTGTCAATTCATTTTTACCAGCTACATTCTCAAATTAGGCAAGCTTATGTTCATGCATTTTATCATCATCCTTATTGGCCTATGTGAGATTCTTTAATGATGACTGGTAAAACGAAGGCACCTACTTCTGTGAGACCTTTTCTAAATGCTGTCCATGTTTAATGTTACAAACACTTCTATCCCAGAAGCAAAAAAAAATTCTTATTAAAGAACTAAATTTAGGTATATCTTACTGTATTTGCTGTTAGATGCACTCTTTTTTTCCATACATGAAAGCTTTTCCCAGGGGAAATTTAGCAGGAAAAAGTATTTAAGAGAAGATTTATTTATGTAGTAAGTCAGACCTCAACATTTCAGATTAAAACCTACTTGCTCTTGGAGAACAAACTAAAACAATTAAACACTGTTCATTATTGAACATTAAGCATCCTTTTCTCCTTTTCTTTTCTCCCTTCAAAAATACACTGCTAACTGCTGTTTATGAAGCTTAGGTGGACACTGAATTAAACATAAATTGAATAACATTTCATTTTATTAAAGACTATCTGGTCTTCAGGTCATAGATAACAAGATGGAATATTGCAGCTTCTTTAAAATATTTCTTTTGTATGAAGACACACATATATCAATATTTTTCAAACTTGCTTAATAGAATGTAATCAATGGGAACAAAATAAAAGAACAGAATTAAAGGTCTCACAAAACTGAACAAATGAAAATGAACTGTCTGTGTCAGATGTCTGTTTTGTGTTCAACACTGAAAGCAATCAGAATAATAATTTCCATGTATTGATTGTCCATCTTTAAATGAATTGCTGCAGGCAAATCTATCATTAAAGAAGGTACTTCTTTGTTAGTGAACACCTATCTTCTTCTGACATGGAAAACAATTCTATAGATTGCATTGTTGAAGGCAAGTAAGTGGATAATCATTTTTTGCCACAAACAGACTAGAAATATCCTCACAGTAGGAATATAGTTCAAAATATCTCTTTTAGTATTTTCAAGTAAATGTGGAAATTAGACTGTAAAAATATGTAGGTGAATAAAGAACTATCAGTGAGAAATATTCCTAAATATGGTCTAAAATATTTAACTGTCAGAGGTAATAATTTATAAAATAGGACTGTAGACATTTTCCTGATAGATCTGAGGGGCATGTTAATGGAGCACAATGAAGACAGATAGCTCCATTCTAATACCATGGAGCAGACAGCCGCCTCATGAAATGCATCTCTGCCAGTGCCCATCAATCTCACCATGATGGCTGCTTAGATTAGACACAGAAAAAGTACTCCTGTGAATCTTTAAAAGGCTATTTCTGTCTTTTGTGAAGTTGTTTAACGTTGTTTTCGTTTTATGGGTTTGGCTGGACTTCGATGCAGACAGGAGCCTGCCCTTATAAAATCCTGTGAAAACAGACAGAAACATAAATTGCATCTTTACTGGTTTGCCCACTTGGGCTTGTCCTGTTTCACAATGTGTTCTATTTTATTGGTTTTGATTCAGATGTGTAAATTTATTAATAAATGAGTGCAATTGAACAATCTGATAACTTTTAGATATGAATATGTAAAATTACACTTTATATGGACATGTTGCTCCTATTGCTACAACAGTCCATCACTTGAAAAAGTTAAAATGTCATTGTCTTTATAAAAAACAGTACTTTGTCAGTTACTTTTAAATTGCTTTCCTTTTCAATGATTTCTCTTTTTGTAGCAGTGGGACTTCACTGAGTTGCTTGCAAAGAGCAACTAAATCCAGTTATCTTGAAGTCAGTGATGTGGTACAAAGTGCCATTAAACACGGTGGGTTCTAAGTCAGAAAATTAAGTTGTTTTGTGACATTCATAGAAGAGAGGACCCTCACAATCTGGGAGTTTTAAATTATGTTTGTGGATTTTAACAGAATTTGGGCAAAATGCTTTTTTGGCATTATTTTTAAATATCCTTATCTTTGAATATATGGACATTCTTCCAATGTCTTTAATCTGAGTAACTTCCTACTTTGGGCACATTTGTACAAATAAGTGAACCTTTCCCTGGACACATCTATTCATGTATTAGGTAAGAAGGTGTACTAGCAAAATTGTGTGCCAGGGCTAACCTACAGTTTCACCTACTTATGAAAATACTGCTCACCAATAGAAACAGTGCTTTGAGCATTACGGGTCAATTATTTTTCCCAATTGACAAAGGAATTTCTACTGAATAAAGTCACAGGGAAGTAAGTGAGAATTACTTCCTCCTGGTTAGGTTGTCAAATAAGCTACACATACACAAAGAATCTATACCCTCAAATTCCTAAAAATTATGTAACTTTTTTTTCTGTGATAAAACTCTGTAATTTTCTTCAACCGGAAGATCAGCATTCTAGCTCAGGCTCTCCACGAATGCTGGAGACAATGATCAGGAACATGTCTTGAGCTGGACTGCATTGTATTGAACTATGGTCGTCTGAAAGTCAGGAGAATATTCCTTTTGTAATTTCCACAGTGTTAATTTCAGTGTTTAATTTAAGTGTTTACAGAAAACCCCTTTTCTTCTCTAACAAGCACTGAAAATAAGTTTATCTGTTCTTCAGAAAGAGGATACAAAACCATCTGTATTGCAGATAACTTTAGTGTTTAGTTGTCACAGTCTATAATAAAGCTGCAGTATTTGATTTCTTTTGCTTCAAAAGGCCATCAGGAAGACATATCAGCAATTGATTATGGAGATAGGAAGACAGGAAATATTGCCTGCCAGCTGGATGTCATTAACATGTGAGATAGGCCTAGATCTGTGACGATTGATTCTGTGCCAGGTTCAGAGCTTGAACTTCAAAAGTATCATACGTACCATAATGTTTAGTTTAGTGGTCATTTTGAAACAGTCTTAAAACCTATGTTCATTCAGCCTCAGAAATTCCTTGCTATTTTTCTGTGGTTTTGTTCTGATCTGATTAGATATGTGTACTTTTATTATCATGAGTTAATATTATGAGCCTATTTTCCGATTTAATGCGTGACATGCAGTGTTTGATGACTTCCTCGTTCACCTCCATTTTGCTGTAGCTGAAGTCTATTAAAGGGTGACTGTCATTTCAATCCCCAGCCCAGCATATCCCTAGAGAAATGTGGTGAGATCACACCTGTAGTGGTGTGATTGACCTAAGAAGAGAATACAGAAATGATGAATTGTCATGGAGGAAAAAGATGAATGACTGACCTAACTTGACAGTCAGGACAAGAGCTCCTTTGGAGGAAATTATGGAAAGGAAGAGGGTGGAAAAAAGCAGCCTTGTAGGAATCTGAAAGCATCACCCATGTCGTGATTACACATGAACACCAACAGAAACAGATCCTGCAGAGAGAAATCTGGTCAACTTTGCTGCCTGGTAGCTTATTGGTAATATTATCCAACATGTCACTGGTTCACAGCAAAAAAAACAGAGCAGCTACAATATTTTATGTCAACATTTTAAAGACAAGTGTAAGAAAATACATAATTCTAAAATTAATAAGAATTTAAAGTTGACTGAATTCACTCAGTCTACGCTGACAGAATCCATTTTCACCCGATGAGTTGCAAAAGTACTGCTGAGTAGTGTGATATAACTTTTAGCACAGAAAAATAAAGAAGGTTTTGTGGCTTTTTAGTTTTCTTTCCAAGTGTAACAAGGTCCCTATTAACATAATCTTTAATTACATGTTTAATATTAAGCAGGTGAGAAGAATCAGCAATGAAATGAAACTGGAATATTTTATCTAGGGAAGGATAACACACATTCAGGTACGGAAACAGAGGGAAAATGAATGAAGACTGTGAATCTGCATGATTTATACTACAGAAGACGAATATCAAGTTGTTTGATTGCTCTTCCCAGAGACAGTCCTTAAGGTGAAGCAATTTTGCTTGTGTGAGCTTCTCAGGTTTCATCATGTTTGCTGAATATCCACCTCAGCATGTTAATCACAACGCTAAGATGTTTAAAGGTTAGTACATCTGCTTTGACAGGAATATTTAAGTCCCTCAAGTACTTACTAAACTAGTTTTTAATCCATATTTTGAAACATTTTGGGGAAACTGCTTATCAAACTTTTTCATGCTAGAGTGAACCAAATGTTGTCACCTATTTCAAGGAGAACTAATCTAAAATCTTGGAAGTTACTGCAGAAAAGAGTTTTGGTCTTTTGGTGTTCTTTCATTTTCTCTGTATTTGTGTACACATGAACAAATAGTCAACAAATATTTCCAGTTATTGAGACTTAATATGTTTATTTGCCAAATAAATGACTATTTCCCCTTTAGGAATATCGCAACGTTCTGATTTAAAGGACAGAATAAAGAAATTTCCCCGGTTCCTCCTGCTTGTATCAGCATTGGGGGCATGATAGAGAAATGTTCATTATGAGCTAACAGGGGTCTCCATTTGTGCATTGCATTGAATATTGAAAATATAAATCCCCTGAGTTTTAAAAACCTTACTTTTTTTTTTTTTTTAAATTGAGGTTAGTAGTGGATTTTTTCCCCCTGACTCAAATAAATGAGGTCTTGCTCTCAAGAAGTCCCTGTAGGACAGGTGGAATGATTTACTCCACAAAAAGGACAGAAGAAACCAAGTGTATCAGCAGTTTTGATCGGTCTAGAAACGATTTGTTCTCTGGATTGAGATGTTTGTCTTAAACTGTATACAAATAAATGGTGATAGTGGTCTTTATATGAGTAAAATCAGCACTTACCCTGTACAATGGAGCACTTTTCTCTTACTGATATGCAGGGATTTTACAGGTATATTTTAACTGTGAATGCTGTGTAAATCTCTGGGACAGGTGCATCCCACAATCTCCTCTTTACACAAATGAGAGTATTATTGAAGTGTACTGGTGGTTAGAGAGGAAATATCTGCAAGAAAAGAAAGAAACCCTCCCTATTATTAGCATCCCAGAAATTAAGAATATTCATAGCTATAAATATATATCTATATTTCTTTTAATACAGAATTAGTGTCAAACAAGTAAACATCAGAGGCCATCATCTCCCATTTCTTCTCTTCAGGTCCTGTGATAAAGCTGATAAACATAGGTGCAATTCTTGGGAAGTTGTATTTCCAGTGAGGAAACATCATCTGTTCCCAGTCACATACCACCATCCAGAAGCTTTTGGACTATGAGCTTCAAAATATCAAGCAAACATCATTGCTGGGAGACAAAACTTTCATCACTTCATTGAACTACTAAATGGGAACCTACATCTTCTGCTTTGCATCTTCTAAACAGCTTCCACTTTTAAACTTCCATTGAAAGAAGAAACTAAGTCCACAGTGATTAAAAGCTTAGGGATTGATTGAACAATGTGATTTAAGATACAAGATGTAGGGAAAGACCTGGCAAGCTGAACAAATAGGATGACGTTTGCTGAGATTTATCTTAATTATGGTATGGTGAGACATTATAGACTCATGTCTCCTTTTACATAATTTCTTCATCACTGTTATTACATGGGTTTTACACAGTGGCAAGTACATACGATTCGACTGCACCAGATTTTCTAAGCTAGGCTTGGTGAGAGAGGGAGTGCCAGGCTGATCTCCACTGAAAAGCAGGTACAAATGGATCAGGATGACTGCAGCAGGAAAATGGTGGCAGATAAAAGTGGGATCTCACTGAGACTGCAATTATGTCACATTGTCTGCCATTAGCTTTTAGATACAGTGGGATTAGTTCTATTATTTAAAAAAAAAAAACTCAAAGAAAAACTCACAAAAAACAACTAAATGTGGAAGCGAGATGTTAAAGAACTAAAACTAATACCCTTTCATACAATTGTAGAATCATAGAATGGTTTGGGTTGGACAGGACCTTAAAGAGTATCTAGTTCCAAACCTCCAGGCATGGGAGCAGGTGCCATCCGCTAGATCGGGTTGCTCAGGACCCCATCCAACCTGGCCTTGAACACTTCCAGGGCTGGAGCATCCACAGCTTCCCTGGGAAACCTGCTTAAGTGCCTTTTAATCTCTCCTCTTTTAGTTCAAAATCATTACCCCTTGTCCCATCACTATCTGACCGTGCAAAACACCACTATCCTTCTTTTTTATAAGCCCTATTTAAGTATTGAAAGGCTGCAATGAGGTCTCTCTGGAGCCTTCTTTTCTCCAGACTCTACACTCCAGCTCTCTCAGCCTGTCTTCCTAGCAGAGGTGCTCCAGTCTCCTGACCATGTTTTTGGCCCTCCTCTGAAACTATGAGGTCTTCATCTTTCTTGTGCTGAAGACCCTAGAGTTGGATGTAGGTGGGGTCTCATGAGGGCAGAGTAGAGGGGGAGAGTCACCTCCCTCAACCTGCTGACCACTCCTCTTTTAATGCTGCCCATTTCCTAAAGGTCAGTTTTTGAAAAGATGTTGAGGTGATTGAAGATGTAAAACCTTCATACACAGCAAAACATACACCTTCAAGGGGAGCCAAATTAGAGCACAAGATTGAGATCATGCAATTGTGTCAATATGGTGAATGCTGATGTGTGTTTTAATGTTCAAGTAGTGGCAACTAGGTAAAAAAAAAGTATATCTCTATTTTTTTCCTGTAGTAAATGAAGCTGGGCTGAATATTAATTTATTTCTTTAGGAGAAAAAGCACTCTTTTGGAAGTAACATTACTATCTGAAAATTGAAGTTCATAATACAGGAAAAAGATAACAGATATTTCTAAAACAGAAGAAATAGTAATGTTACAACAGGGTTCCATCTGTCTCTACATCTAAGCATCTGTTTCACAACTTAGTTTTCTGATATTAGTCAATCATAAATGTAATTGCAATTGTCATCGGGAAACTGGTAGGTGGGATCCCATGGGAAGCAGCTCTAAAGTGCAAAAGTACTCAAAAAAACTGACAGCACTTTAAAGACTGCATGCTCCAGTTACAATAGCAGCTCATTTCAATAGTCAGTAAAATAAATAGATATATTAGGATGCTAGCTTGCCAAAACACACTACTCAAGTCAGAGCTGCAGTGCCAAAAGGCAGCAAGCAGAAGGCAAAATCAGAAATAAGTAATAAGGAGGACTTTAAGAACAATGCCTGGGCATTGAAGGGGTGGTGCTTTAACAGCCGGGTGGTGCTGTAATAACCTAAACACAACCGCATATGAGATCTGCAGGGAAAGTTAAAAGTCAACAAGAGTTTCTAGTGTTACATTAATAGTGAGAGACTGAACAAGGAAAGTGTGGGTCAGCTGTTGAATGGGATTGGTGATTCACTAGCAGTAGACACTTATAAGGCTGCCTTTGCCTTAAGTCTTCATCAACAAGGTCTTCCCTAGAGGCAAGGGTGAAGTGGGAGAATAACCTGCAATGGATGAGGATCAAGTCAAGAACTGCTTTTAAGAACTTGTAGAATCATAAAATAATAGAATTATTTGGGTTGGAAGGCACCATAAAGATCATCTATTTCCAACCCCGTTGCCATGGGCACCTTCCACTGGACCAGGCTGATCAATGCCTCATCCAACCTGGCCTTCAAACTTGAACTCAATCTGTTGAAGGACTGAACAGGGTGCACTACAGCCAAAGGGACAATGTCCTTGCTACTCTTATCACCTTTCAAAGGTCAGGGAAACTGGAGATGACAGGAAATGAGCTAATGACCGGAAAAAGGCAGATCTTTATGCATTTGCAAAAATGTCCTCAATGATGAAGTGCAACCTGGTCAGCTCCACGTCAATCCCTGAGAAAAACACTGAGTCCCCTCGGGAAACATTTCTCACCACATGTAGAAGAAGAAAGTGACTGGCAACATTCAACCACGGATTGAGCCAGGCTAAGTAATGTCTGACCCACCTGATTGCTTTTTAGGATATAGTGACTGGATTTGTGAGTCAGGGGAGACGCAATGAATGTCATTTACTGTGATTCTTACAAGACTGTTGACACTGTGATATATTCATGTATTAAGTAAAGACATTACAGTCTTGACGCACACATAAACTAGATGGGTAAAAAACTGATTGGACTATTAGTGGGCCATACTCTACTAGTAACAAGTGCAGTATTGAATGAGTTTAATTTAACATCTCTCTTGATGACAGTCATTATCTGGAAGGGCTGACAAAGTGCAAGTTTGCCAAATTTGTGTAAGTTGAAACAAGAGAGGTTCAGGCTGGACATAAGGAGGATGTTTTTCTCCCTGTGGGGACGGGCAAGCAGTGGAGCAGGTTGCCTAGTGAGGTTGTGTTCTTGAAGGTTAGCAAGTCCAAACAGGTCAAAGCCCTGAGCAACCTGGTCTGACCCCAAAGCTGATTCTGCTTTGAGCAGGAGTTTGGAATGGAGGTTTCTCCAGGTCCCTTCCAATCTGAATTATTCTATGGCGCCACGATCATTTATAAACACTGAAGTGCTATCTGGAGAAAACACCACCACATACCTGTTAATATTAGTAAGACACTTCACTTAGATTGTAATGGTCTTTATTTAAGGTGGTTCAATATTGAACTAGGTCAATAAAATTAGCTGGAGAAATCAGTCGCTAAAGGATTAATTTCATCAGAAAATGGTCCAAGCCTACTTCTAGAGGCAGATAGGAGATAACTAACCAATAAAACCCAGCATAATATATGTAAAGTTGATAAGAAAGTTCTGAGCAACACTAAATAACCCACAGCTTTCCTACTCAACTAAGTTACCAGAATCATGAATTTTGAACCTCTGTTAGCTTGGCTTCTGGAAACATGCTTCATATCAGCAATATTTCCCCTTTCCTCAAAAGGTTTTTATTTTGTGTGCTCTGCTATTTTCTTTAGAGCAAAGAGAGCTTAACTGAGAGAACTGATGATACTGTGAGGAGCTGGAACAAAGGCACACGACTTTATTTTTTAAGAAGCTTACCCAGCTTTCAATAACTCACTTAGAATTCTGTCAATAAACACACTTCATACAAAACTGAGTTTTGCCCATAATACTTGAAATACTCCGTTGATTTTCCCCACACAGATAGTACCAATAATGCCTTTTACTGACTTATCTGCTACTTTTGCTGAGCACAGACTTTGACAATATTGTACTTGTTCCTGTGGACTGATGGGTTGGCACTGCATATGGCTTGAGTTAAACCTTTGGCAGTCTCTGCTCACCCTCTGAATGAAAGCTGAACTTAACTGTTTGCTGAAAGGAATTTCATTTAATGAACAGAAAAATAGTTACTCCTCAGAGCATATACCCAAAATTTGAATGTGTTCTGTTTTGTTATGTATTTACATAAAACCAGGTATTTTAGGTATTCTTTAAATATTTGGAATGCTTCATATGTTATATTATTTCTTACTATATCACCACATGACTAAAGTGCATATAGTTAAACTGAATACTTCCACATTTTTATTAACTAATATAACCACTGATTTACAACTTACTAAATAGAACAGTCTATTTTAGAAAGTCTCATTAAGATATATTTAATCTCTTTCTAGTATTTATATGAAAAATTAACTTTAAGGTTCTTATTCAGTGGAATGTTACTTTCAACAACAATTCTGTGCTATGGAAAATTTCTCAAAAAAATACACCTTCCCTTCCCTTCC
>VZRE01012646.1:165084-184503 GCA_013396775.1 Cephalopterus ornatus | reverse complement strand
TAAAACTACAATCTTTTTGTATCGCCCTTCATCAGTTTTCGTACTTGCTGATAGAAAAAGTATTGTGGTTGTGCAGATATAGGATGGAAAGAGAAGAATTGCTCTGTTTGGTAAGAGTAGGGTCAGAGGCAAAGAAACTGTGAATTCTGCCCTTTTGTGCTAGAACTTATAAAATCTAAAGCACCGACAGGTATCTTCCATCTCAGGCTTTTGTGATCCCTGTGCTGCCCGTGTGGGAAGTGAGGATTTGAAACCTTATTGTCGCCCTTAATGGAGACATTGTGGCAGCTATAAAATGAATTCCATGTGCCTGCACGGATGCTTTCTTGTTCCTCTGGAAGGATTTGTCTGGGGTCCCTCTCAGAGTAGCTGTTTATAGAGATTACAGGAGACAGTAAGTATTGCCAGTGCCAGAAGCTCCAAAATCTATGAGCCAGCCAAAATGTTGTGACATGATCCAAAAGGCTGCTAGAGCATCACTTACAGCTTATTTTTCTACTGTCTTAACTCTGCCTGTCCAACCTTGAAGGTATGCACAGTGGTAAATTTCCCCCCAATTCCTGAATCTTTTTGTCAAAGGAAAGGATTTTATCCCTGTTTTTATTTGAAGATACAGTGGAGGTTCTTTTCCTTAGGAAAAAAGTGATAATGCCTCAAGTACGTAATTCTTTTCTGCTTTGTTATTTATCATGTTACTTTTCAAATAGCTGCCTACAGAACTTAGAAGCTACTTGTTCTATTTTGCTTTGCTCTCCTGAGGTCCAAGTGGTGATAATTCCATGGAAAGCTCTGCAGCTCATTAGTGATATATTCCAGTGTTATTCTGTCCCCATAATTACTACTGATGTCATTTAGCACGTGAGCCCTCCTGTTAGCAGGCACCCAGGTGCTGTCTTAGTGTACTTTGTAAAAGGGTAAGAAACAAAATAGTGTCCAAAAAAATCTGTCTATTGGAATCTTCGGAGTGAAAAGCTACGTTATGACTAGAGAGAAAAAGAAGCAGCCACAGAAAGATCTTTTCCCAGTTCCTTAACTACTTTTTAAATAAAGACACTTCCCCTATTCACCTTCCCCTCTTCTTTCCCCCACTCTGAATTTATTTCCCCAGAGTTGCAGCAGCGTGTGTTTTACAGAGTCACATGTAGAGAGCCGGTTAATCCTGTTCGTGGCAGGGATTGTTCCACAGGTCTCAATGGGAGCTCTGTGGCATGGAAAGAAAAGAGCAGTTTCTGCTGCTGTTTGCATCTCCTGGATTGGTTTGAATGCACGCAAATCAAATTCCTAGTGATGTGTGAAGAGCAGATATTTTATGCAGATCCTCAAGTGCTTTTAAGCCACGAATAAACTGTCCCTCTCTGCGACTGATATATTCAGATATCATGTATCAGATATATAACCCTAACCCATACTCCTTTTTCATCTGGAGAAAACAGTTATTTTCTGAGGATCGTGGTAATGAAGTGAGTAAACAGGCATGAATATTGTATACATCTTTATCTCCCTTTAACTGAGGCAACAGCGTTCCTTGTAAGGTGAATTGTCAGATAAATAGAGGGAGGGAAGTTAGCAAGGAGGCTGCTCAGAGAGTATTTGCCTGTTTCTGCCTCGTGTGTGTGTTGGAGGCTGCTTGGAATTTATACCAGAGTGGATTCAGTTCAGTCAGTTGAGGATCTGGATAAGCTGGATTAAGGAGTATGGAAAAGGAGCAGATATTTCATTTAGTTAATGGATTTTGAATGTGGCCTAAAGCATGACAGGAGGAACGCTTTAGGCAGAGAAAGCCCTCAGATGCCAGTTGGTACATATTTTCCAATCAATGGTTGATTTTTGGCATGTGCTGTGGACTTCGGTTTTGAAGGAGACTCCTGCATCAGAGGAAATATTGAGAACATATGTTTTTCAGTTTGCAAATGGAAGAACAGTTTCTCTGTTGAAAGAGTGATGGTGTTACTTGATTGGCTCACCATGCCTTGATAATCAACAATTTTGTGAGAAGAAATAAGATGGATTTAATGAAAAGTGCCCGGGCTGGCTGCTTTCTTTACTCCAGCCAGGGAGAATGTGCTTTACCCCTCAGTCACATTGTTGGACACAGTGTGTTTTTTATAACTGTTGGCGGTGTTTAGGATTTCCTGTTTGAGGTGTGTTGCTCTCCCGTCTGATTTGTGGGATCCTTCAGTGGTGCCTGTAGTGAATTCGTGCCGTGCAGTTGTTGTGTGAGCTCTGGATTCAAGATTTTGCAAAGGGATAGTTCGCAGTGTTACATTTTTAAGTGGCATCAGGGTGGTTCAGGTCAGGCATATCCCCTTGTGGTCTGTGGTTAAACTTCCCTTGCTGCCTTTTGAAAAACACGTGCAACTATTCTTTGGTAACTGTGGATGCGAGCCGAGCTTTTCCCTAGTTTTGCCGAAGGAGAAGCACGATGACTTTGTGTTCCTGAAGCACTTGAATGGGATCAGGTTATGCCAAATACATGAAGCCCTGGCACTGAGGACAGGATTAATCCCATTTCATTTCAGGCACTCAACTGAAGACCCTCAGCTGAGAGACTGGTCACCCGAATGCTCTTCTGTAAATCAAAAATGACACTGGCACCTTAACAAGCAATTAATCACGCGGGAATGTCCGAATACTCTTGGGAGATCTCATTTGCTTTCACTGGCTGCAGGGGGAGCAAAGCTTAGTTCAGACAAAGCCCTGAAGGTAGAAGGTCTGAAGGTCTTAGTTAAGAGGCTTTCCAGCATTTTCCTGGGCTGGGCCTGGCTGTCCAAATAATAGTCCCTGAGGTTTGTTTCATACACAGGTTTGCATCCTGCCCGAGGGTACCAAGTGCTGACCGTTCTGTATCAGCTGAAGGAGCAACGCTGGCAGCTCCCGGGCTGATGATCCCATTGGACAAGCCCCAGACAGGGACTGGGATGCAAGCTGTTGCTGCTTATTGCAAATGTAAACAGGCTGTGTGTGTTTGTGCAGATATGTTAACTTATTGTTCTGTATCCCCTGTGCTCTTTCATCTTCATTTCCTTTGGCATCCTTGGTACTCCTCTTCACTGTGTGCGCTTTTCCAGCTCTGCTCAAGTCATAGCCCTTTTCCCAAAGCATTCCTAGCCCCAGATTGGAGCCTGCAGAGCATGACTGGTCCAATATATGCATATTTCCAAGTGACATGTTCCCGGACAGCGAGCCAGCATGCTGCAAACATCTCATGCAACCAGGGAGAACTGGAAGCATTGAATTTATTCTCAGTGGTGGCCCTCTGAGCAGTCTCATCTGTTCTCTCTGGAACGGCAGCTTCCTTACCACGTGCTCTTGGGAATACAGCAGTTAGTGTGTGATATAGGTACAGTGAATAAACATGATACGGCTTTAAACGCCAATTCCACACAGCCAAATTCCCAATATCAACTTTACAGGATAAGTTACAACCAGCAGAGCCTGTTCTGCAACAAGATGTAACCAAAGCAAAATAGGACCCCAGTTGTCAGCCTGGAAAAGCCCTGCTGAAGGGGCATTGGGTGGGGGTGGGTTTGCAGCCTGAAATGGGAATGAAGGAATGTGTTGTGCTGCTGTAGGCCCTGCTGAGGGTCTGGGCTGCTTGCCGGGACAGCAGCTCTGGGCTGTGGCTGGAGGTCACTGCTGGAGCCCTGCCAGCTTGTTTCAGGGAGATTCCTGGCCGGGGGGCTGGAGGGCGGTAGGAAGCCATCGTAATTTTCATGCCTCGGACGCCGGTGTTATTTTCATGAGCTGAAGTGAAGTGTCCGTGGGGATGCTGAATATCACTGAAACATTTCCTGAGCTCTCTTAAACTCTACAGTGGTATGTCCGAGTTTGTTTTCCAAAGGATGGAGCTTTTTGTTTAGTTAGTGAGGTCTTAGTTCACTGGACTACTATGCTTTTGCACATGGAGTTTACTGAGGAACAGAAGAAGAGGAGGGAAGTTGTGCAGGAAAAATGAAGTGCTCTGCCTTAGAACATCTAGGAATGCTGTGGTTTCTTTTGTGTCCCCATATTAATTTATATTTCTGTTTACTGAAGTCCTCCTAAGATTGTGACTTCACTTTTCTTTGGTGTCTTGGGTTTTTTTGTTTGTTTTGCTTTGGTCATATCTTTTCCTTTTTAAATTTTACATAAGATGAATCAAAGCACAGGGAATTCACGTGACTGACCCTGAATCACAGTTCTCTTGTGTTAACCACAAAACCACAAACTGCTTTTTTTTTTGGTCCCTGAAATATTTATTCCTTCTTTTCCTTTCTTTCCTGGTCTGTTGGACTCCCACATCTATTTATCTTCTTTGTCTCTTCATTCAACCCATCCCTCCCTCAAAATTTCCACTGACCCTTTTGCCTCAGAGGTTCAGTGTCCCTTCTCAGCACTCCCCTCCTGTATGTCAAGATTTCTTGGCAGTCTGGAGTACCTTGTGCATATACAGCCTGGATCCTGGTGGTGAAGTGTGTTGGTGCTAAAGGCATTGTGCATTCTTGCTCTGAAAGAAGTGCTGTGGTAGCCACAAAAAGGTTTGCGTGGGAGAACATGGAATGCTTTGCGTTGGAAGGGATCTTAAAGACCATCTTGTTCCAACTCCCTGCCATGGGCAGGGACACCTTCCACAATCCCAGGTTGCTCCCAAGCCCCCCTTGTTAAAGTCCTGTCCCTCCATCCCTTGTCCCAAGTCCCTCTCCGGCTCTCCTGGAGCCCCTTTAGGCCCTGGAAGGGGCTCTCAGGTCTCCCTGGAGCCTTCTCTTCTCCAGGTGAACCCCCCCAGCTCTCCCAGCCTGGCTCCAGAGCAGAGGGGCTCCAGCCTTCGGAGCAGCTCTGGGGCCTCCTCTGGACTTGCTCCAGCAGCTCCATGTCCTCCTGATGTTGGAGCCCAGGGCTGGAGGCAGCTCTGCAGGAGGGGTCTCGTGAGAGCAGAGCAGAGGGGTAGAATTCCTGCCCTCAGCCTGCCGGGGGGATGTTTGCCTTGGCCTGAACGAGGACACGTCTCATTCACACCTCACATCTGGCCGTGCAGGTGAGGGTGTTTGTAGGGTTTGTTCTGGGTTGGAATTGGATCAACTGACCCGATATTTTGTTCTGCTGAATTTGTTGACATACATTTTCTTAAAGTTGTAGCTGTAGCGGACAAAGTATTACTTCTCTTCACTGCAAGCTGCTTCCCTCTTCTTTGAGGCTGTGGCCTTTGATCCCGAGCCACGAGGGGCCTTCGCAATTCCAGGCTCACTCTCAAACGGTCCAGATGAGCAGAGGCTGCTGAAACTCTTGGTTCGGGTGTGCATGAACCCCTGGGCTGCTGAGTGGAGGACGTGACAGCGTGGGATGGCCCTGGAGAGCAGGGCTGGCAGTGGGCTCAGCTGGCAGAGCTGCAGCGGGAAGGGAACGGGTGTCCCTGGTGCTAATGAACTGGAAGGACTGAGTTACATGGGATCTGTGTGGGAATCTGGACAGTCTCTGTGAATGCTGACGGTGGGGGAAAAATGTGCTGCTTTGTGTGTCAAGCTTTGTTCTAAATATTCTTGCTGAGGCTCATGCTTAGGGTGTGAAAAGTGGCGATCGTGTCCCTGCTGTCAACAGTCAGCTCTTTCCCCACCTTTGAAAGTTGAACTGAATGTTGTTCTGTCACCTAAAGTGAGCCGTGGTATAGGGAGATGAAAAGAATGTGCGTTGGCCAAATGGTATTTTACAGAACGTGGCAATTTTACCATATCCATCAAATCTTTCAATGTCCTGGTGGTTTGGCACAACCGCCTACAGTGGTACCTGCCCCTGGCTGGGACTTGTTTTAGAGGGAAGGCACAGAAGTACTCCTGGTGTTAGAGGTGTATGGAAGCTTATGGAGATGGAGCTTTTGCTTAGCAAGTGGTAAGAGAGTCTGAATTCCTTTGTGGGGAAGGACAGGAGGGAACAACTGGAGAGATGCTGTTCCATTCCTGCTTTGTGGGGATGAGTCTCGGTTCATCTCAAACCCTGATCTTTACAAAACAAGAAAAGCCCTGCATAAGTGAAGCATGTTTTGAATTGACTCTTTAATTTGCACAAATCTTGTTCGGAGGTAGATTTGTAGTACATAAAACCTTTCAAACTGTGGAGAATTTTGGCTGTGGATATTTAAGGGATGACTCAAGCCCATCTCCCCTTTTGTGTTGTAGCTACGTAACTTTAACAGTTTCTTGGTTACTTGCAATGAAGTGTCCCATTGTGTGGATATAAAAGCCTGTCTCCCCACTTCGATATTCTGCCTCATTGAACAGGTTTTGATCTTGGTTAACATGGAGTAAACCCAGAGTAATTCCACTGCAGTCAGTGATGTTAGTTTGGATTTACACCAGTATGACTGAGCTCAGAGTCTGGCTTTGGTTGTCTGCCTTCTGAATTTGCTGAATATTACATCTTTCCCAAATATCCTTTCTCAATCTTGTCTTCAGACCTTGCTGGCTCCTCCTATTTTCCCAAATTCCAAGAGTAACAACATAGGTGAAGTTTACTTGATGAAAGATTGTTTAAGCAGGGTCTGTTTTTTATTAGCTCAGCTGGTTTCCATTTTCCCAGCCCTGTTTGAAGTCTCCCTGTGCTCAGGCTGGGCTCTGGATCCATCCTGCTTTTCCTGCTCCACTCAATTTTGTCCATTACGAGTGCGCTGGTTTAAATTACAGGGTGCTCCCTGGTGCTATCCTTCAGTAAGAACTGTGTGCCTTTTTAACTCCAAAGATCAGAAGAAGAGAAATAATTGTGCCTTAGGGCATTCCTGCTAATCAGCAACATAACTTGTTTGGAAGGACTTGGTAAATGGGAGATGTTACTTTGGAGAATGAGACGAATTAAATTGTTCCTGGTTTTGTTGATATTTCCTTTGTAGAAATGTACTCTGAACTTTCTTACAGAGTATTTTAATTTACCACGTGTGAGAGACATCTGGGATTTCATCTAGGTTATTCCCTTAGTTACAGTGGGTTTAGCATTGGACAGCTTTCACTGTGTTTATGTAGTTTAGCTGGGACACTGGGGGCTTGGGCCTCAGAATCATGCCAGAAACTAATCCATAATGTTTGTATTACTGTCTTTATGTTTGGACTTCTGCTGGTACAGTATCTCCACACTCATATGATGATAAATAATGCTGCCCAGGATATCCAGCTCTAGGGATAAAGAAGGGACGGGAGATGGGAAACACCACCTTGTTCACAGTTTGGAGACCTCGGGCACAAAGTACTTCAGCAAAACACTTCAGAATGTTTTCATATGTGTTCTGTTGATTTTGATACCATTTTCACATATGCTTAAGTGTCTTCTCGAGAGAGGCCTGAAGATTTGCCTCTGGCGGCAAAAAGAATCTGTGGCAGAACTAGTGAGTTAAACCTGAGTGCTACTGTCTTAATCATTGGGATGCTATTTTGCACTGCAGACACCTGAACAAGAGCTGCGAGAAAGGCTGGATCACTGTTCATGTCCGTACCTAAATGTCTCCTGAATTCTGTGGAATGATAGCCTTCACCATGGCCATTCCAGTGGGCAGTTGGTATAAACAGATGGTGTTCAAAGAGTTAGCGATGCCCTCACAGTCTTCGTTTCATGGCATTAGCGTTAAAGAAGTTTACCCTGACTCTTAATGTCTGCAGGAATTTCATGTTGGTTTGTGGACGTCTTTCAGAACAGTGTGTTTTTTTTGCGGTTCTGTGCATAGGTGGGGGTGAAATGGGCAGTGGAAGGCTCAGTGTTGAGTGACTGTCTGGTTGGACTCCTAAGTCTTGCTGCCTGTGAAGGACATCAGGCGTGGGATTGGCACTCGAGGGTGGCCCAGAGACAAGGGGCAGCACTGAGCAGACACCAGGACACAGACGGGGTCCAGGCTGGGAGGGCAGGGGTAGAGACAGGCTGAGAGCTGCAGGTGTTCAGCCTGGAGAGGAGAAGGCTCTGGGGAGACCTTAGAGCCCCTTCCAGAGGCTAAACGGGCTCCAGGAGAGCTGGGGAGGGACTTGGGACAGGGGAGTGGAGCGTCACACTGCCACAGGGCAGGGTTAGGTGGGATATTGGGAAGGAATCCTTCCCTGGGAGGGTGGTGAGGCCCTGGCACAGGTTGCCCAGAGAAGCTGTGGCTGCCCCATCCCTGGAAGCGTCCAAGGCCAGGTTGGACGGGGCTTGGAGCAAGCTGGGCTAGCGGAAGGTGTCCCTGCCCATGGCAGGGGGTGGCACTGAGTGAGCTTTGAGGTCCCTTCCCACTCAAAGCATTCCAGGATTCCGCAGTGTTCACCCTCAGTTCCTACCCTTGGCTGCAGCAGCTCAGGAATTCGCACTCCCTTTTCCCTCGAGTTGGCTTGCGAGGGGAGTGGCTGCCACTACAAATATGCCAGTGGGAGCTGTCGGAGTGTGTTTGAAAGCACCTGTGCATTCAGTATGAGTTTTCTCGGGGTCTGCATTGTGTCTGGAAGAAAATATGCTTTTGATTGACCTGCACAAACAGTACTGCTCAGGTGGTAGCATTGATTTTTTGGAGCTTGATGGCTTTATGGTCACAGATCCAAATTCCCTGGAGAAGAAATCTTTGTGCTCTGTGTTGTATAAACAGGCTGAACAGTTTAGTGAAAATGATCATCATGGTAAATGCTTCCCTTTTTAAACTGTAATAAGTCTTGAAGAGTAACTTTGGTAATTATTTAGCATTGATTATTTTATTTCCATGTGAGAGTTCCATGTTTTTCCAGTAGTCAGCTGAGTACCTTCCAGTCTGGCTGGACTAGACCAGACATAAGTTGAAATTGGGAAATACAGGGTTCACACAAATCAGTTAGTCTAAATTAATTTCTGTCTAAACCTAAACAGTGGCATTATTTCAAACAAATTTTACAAGATGAGCAAACAGAAAACAAGGTCTTGCATAATGTATTCCTGTAACTGATTTAAGTTATCCTTATGTGAAAGGAAAAGACTATTTTGTTTAAGGTAAAAAAGTTAATGTTCTCATCCTCTTTCCTTCCCTCCCTCCTCACATCTGCTTTTTGAATTAGTTTGGAACACGCTTGCATTTTTACACTACTAAAACTCAGTGGAATTTTATAGCCCACAGATAATATTTAATGGTTCCCTCTCTTCCACAGCTTCCTAAAAACTACCAGACACTCAAATCTGCATTGAGTGGAAATATTCTCATGGGATATTTTTCCTTTTCCTTCTCCCCGAGCCATTGAAACGGCTTTCCTGCAGCCGGAGACCTGCCATGGTGCTCAGGCACGTTTGGGATGTGCCGTGTCCCGGTCAGTGCCGGGCAGGGAGCCCGTGCAGAGGGTGATACGGATCTGCACCGCTGGGCTCTGGGGCTGTGCAGGCACTGTGGGCAAAGCCGGTGGATTAGCAGCTCCCCCGCTAAGCCCTCCTGGATCTTGCTGTGATGAGCTGCCTGGAGTTACTGCTCGTGGAGAGGAGCTGGCAAAAGGCAGGCTGTCTGGAAGGGAGCTGCCAGTGGAGAGGGAGCAACTGCCACCTGTGGGACTCATCGATGGCATCGGGGCACGGCTGTGGGCCAAGGGCCAGGCCAGGCCTGTAACACATAGGTATCTGTGCCGGGTTTGTGAGCTGGGCTTCAAATTAGCTCCTTGTAAAACACTTCTGGGGGCTTAACTCTGTGTTTGTCCTGAGCCAAACCTGCAGGGAGGGAAGGCATTGCATTGTAGGACTGCTGGTGGCCAGCAAAGGCTCTTGCCCTGCCAGCTCACAGGTGGGAAGGGGACACAGCTACAGCTGAGACCTGGTTGTTTTTTGCTGTGGAACCCAAAGCACGGACAGTCTATTCACCTTTAATCCATGCAGTCTATTAAATCCTTCCAGCAATGTCATGGAATCATAGCCTCATAGAACTCCACAACGGTTTGGGTTGGAAGGACTTGAAAGATCACCTACCAACCCCCTGCCACGGGCAGGGACACCTTCTGCTATCTCAGGTTGCTGCAAGCCCCGTCCGACCTGGTCCAACTTCCAGGGATGGGGCAGCCACAGCTTCTCTGGGCAAGTCCTTCAGCTTAGTCGGGCAGTATCATCTACTTCAGAAACTTCTCGTACCCTGGAGGGTTTAGGTAGAGTCTCAAGGAGGATGAAGAAAGACCCTGATGAGCTTTTAGGATGCTGATCCTGCATGGAGCGCAGTCACACCGAGAGAGTGATGTGCTCTGTGTGCTTGGCTGAGCTGCTGGTGGTGAAACCCCAGAGCTGCTGTTTCACAGCTGCTAAAGCCACCTGAAAGAGGTGCTTTCCACACAAGTGCACAACTGTCTTCCAGAGTGGATCTCTTCTAGTTGTTTCTCAGTTGATATTTAAAACTCTGTTGTTATGTAGGACTGGAGGAAACAGCCTGAAGTTGTGCCAGAGGAGGTTTAGATTGGGTATAGGAAAATTTCTTCACTCACAGGGTTGTCAAGCATTGGAACACGCTGTCCAGGGAAGCGTCACCATCCCTGGAGATTTAACACGTGTGTGGATGTGGCACTTGGGGACGTGGTCTAGTGGTGGGCTTCACACTGCTGGGGGAGTGGTTGGACTCAATGATCTCAGAGGTCTTTTCCAACCTAAATGATTCCATGATTCTGGGTGTTTTGCCATCTGTCTGAGATCTTAGTGTTGTACAGCAAATGACTGTGGGCAGAAGTGATGCTCAGACCGGACCTGAGGGTGGTTTATGTACCACAGAGCTTAACACGAGTGCAGATGAGTGTGCAGATGCTCTTTCCAGTGATAAGTAAACATGTCTGTCCTGAAGCCAGACTTGAGCAGCACAGAGTCAGAGACTTCATTTAACAAAAGCTCATTCTCAGAGACTGACTGTGTGACTGCTGGGGGGACAAGCTCTGGTTTTCCATTCTCCTGCCACATCAGAAGATGGAGCGAGTGCAGTGCCGCAGAGGGGAGAGAGGAACATCTTGTGACTTTGCAGCGTGCTTGCAGAGGGCTCCCAGCAGCCACGCTGGGGGGCTGCAGCCTCCCTCCATGAGGGGAGCTGAGCTGGGAGGGACCAGAGGTGAGGCATTCCCACTGGTTTGGCCCCTGGAAAGGAAGGAGACACATCAGACTGTTGTCACCACCAAGCTATTCTGGCAGCTCCGCAGACTCTCCTCAGCCTAGCGCGTGACTCCATCCCTCACCCGGCTTGTGGGGAGCGCTCGAGTTTCTCAGCCTCAGGTCTCCAGAGTCCTGAAAGGAGTTTATCCCTTACTTGAATGATTTCTGCTGCTTAAAAATGTTTTTCTTGGTGCCTTTTAGAAAATGACACAATTACAAATGATAGAGGCAAAAGGGAAGGGATGGGAGAGAGCTGCTTCCAGCTGACTTGCCAGTTACCAAAGTAAACAGTGCTCTAATGAAGCTTTTGAGAGGCTTATCTGGCCACAAAAAACTTGCTATATCTTTCCTTTTAAACTGGCATTTAAAGCCAAACCACATCTTTGTAGAAATAGAACAGAAATGTTTCAGCATCCTTTTCTGCCCGGGTTGGCTCTGTCAGAGAAGCTGTTTTGCAGTCTTGTTTTCTGCAGCTTTTTCCCAGCACCATCCTGTACAGTAGAGTCCTGCAACGGCCCAGCTTGGAAAGGGCCTCAAAATATCATCTGGTCCCACCTCTCAAACAGAGCCTCATCAGGAGTAAGAAATGTGTCTGTTAGGTAGAAATAGAAAATGAACTATTTACGGTCTTCACTGTCAAAAATAATAATAGACCTTTTAAAGGATCAGAAAGTTCACCTTAATTTGGTACACCAGTAACTGCCCTTAACTTAAACTTATCAATGCCTTCACAGTGGTATTTGGGGCATCACTGGACCCTTGTTAGAGCCCTGGGGATAATATTCCCAACTGGATATTGTCAGAGTGAATAACTGATGTATAACAGACAGTGTTATCTGCTGTGACATTCCATGTTCTGCCAGCTGCACGTGGATTAGTTCTGTGAAGTGGAGCCTTAGTCGGAATGATGCATGGAGATTTGAATTTACAGTTGTAATACCTGAAAGGTTTGGGTGTCTAATGGTTTTACACTGGTAATCCTTTAGCAGTTTGTTTTATAGTGGAATACTTGGAGGGGAGCTGGGCCCTGTTCTGATTGAAATCAATAAAACCTCTGTCATTGACTTGGAAAGAAAGCAGATGCATTTTTAGTAGTAGAAAGGAAAAAAAAGAGTATTTTAGGTACAGAATAACCTCATGCAGAATGTCTGAGTTCTCTACTGAACGTGACACTTCTTCCTCCCAGCAGCAGGCCTCAGACTACTTGATTTTTGTTATATTTGGAAATCTCCATTCTCACAGGATGGCAGCTGGATAAATCCTAAAGTCTTTTGAAATGGTGATGTTCATGCACACGTATGTACATTTGTGCACACACACACACATGTGGGGTCATCTCCTAGAATTCTGGTTTTATTCTCCTAGAATTTTCTAACAGAAACCTTCTTTTCTTTCCTTCTTGTGTTCTATTCAGAGACCAGTGACTTGGTATGAAAACTGGGGAGAATCTATTTAGTAGTGTTTGAATTATGTAAGTGTAGGTAGCTCTGTGGTTAGTGTCTCACTTTTTCCTTTGTTTAGGGCTAATTGACTAATTTTGTGGTTTGTTGATAATTTTCTGAGCAAAATGTAATTAAATAACTTTTCGAGGATTGTGTCTGGCATCTGGAGGCATTTTAGCTCAGTCTTTACTTTTTTGTGTTTCTCTTATCCTCTGTGGAGGAAAAAACCCTAAAACTTTACCACACTGTGTGTGAACTTTGTATGCAGCAGTCGTGCTTTGTCGCTGGTCACGGAGCTCCCTCTTGTCAAAGGAGCCTCCACAAGCCTGTTCAAACATGATAAACTGTATTGTTTTTGTGATTTAGGTGGAGGGCCACTGAGATGATCAGAGGGATGGGACAGCTCTGCTGGGAGGAAAGGCTGGGAGAACTGGGATTGTGCAGCCTGGAGAAGAGAAGCTCCAGGGTGACCTGATTGTGGCCTTGCAGGGCCTGAAGGGGCTACAAGAAACGTGGAGAGAGACTATTGACAAGGGATGGAGGGACAGGACAAGGGGGAATGGCTTCAAACTGCCAGAGGGCAGGGTTAGATGGGATAGTGGGAAGGAGTCCTTCCCTGTGAGGGTGGTGAAGCCCTGGCACAGGTTGCCCAGAGAAGCTGTGGCTGCCCTTGGATCCCTGGAAGTGTTCAAGGCCAGGTTGAACAGGGCTTGGAGCAACCTGGAATGGGGGAAGGTGTCCCTGCCCATGGCAGGAGGTGGAACAGGATGGGCTTTAATGTCCCTTCCCACCCAAGCCTATGATTTTGTGATGATTGAAAAAAAATAACTCTTTTACCATGTGAAGACATAACCATAACATGAGCCTGCTAAAGAACAGCATAGGATTAATATGGGAACATCCTCTGGGAAGTCCTTGTTCCCATGGTCTCTTGGCAGTGTTAAGCACTGATGGATTAGTGCTGTGGTCTCCATAAAGCTTGTTAGGAGAACAACTCCCTCAGAAAACACGGGCTCCTGGGTTATTAATAACCAGGAAGAAGTCCCGCTCCTGCCTTGGGATCTCACTGTGTGCTGCAAAATGCGAATGCAGAGTCTTTCCCCTCATCCCACACTGAACAGTACTGGATTGTCCTGCTCTCAGGATGCTCAAGTTGCTCTTGGTGACTTTCTTTGCTTCCAGGATCTGTTTTTGTGTAGCTGTGGGTGCTGAGTGCATTAGTAATTCCATATCCTTCAGGAAAGCAATGTGGCTGTAGTTCCAGCAGGAAACAGCCAGTTGCTTTTTCAGTTTTGTTGATGTCTCATGATCAAAAAGCTGACTTGGCTTCAGTAAGGTAGCCCTCTCCAAAGATCTTCCAAGTCTCTTTGAAGGAAGTAATCTGGGAATATAATCTTCCAGGCAGCAGAAGTTTTTAATTAGCCCTTGTAATTGGACTCATCTATTCTGGAAAAATAAAAGAAGCTGTGATTTTCTTTTTTTTTTGCCAGTCAGCCTCTGGACCCCTCCTATGTTTGGGGGACACTGTGGGAACCAGAGTTCCATGAAGCAGGAGAAGGAGCTTTAGGGATGAGGTTGTGGTACCCTGCAGTGCCAGGAGGCTCCCGATGGTGGAGCTCAGATATTCCAGGCTGCCAGCAGATAGAAATCAATCTGTGCTGGATGTCACAGTAAATAAGTTCATTTTGCAATGCAATATTAAGTATAAATTGTGAATTAAAAATTGAGTTTTCAATCTTATTTGATTTGACTTCAGTGTGCTGAGGTCATCCATTCCAAAGCAGCGCCGTGAAATGTATGGTTACTTTCATTCCCGCCCGATTCCTCAGTGCAAGTGCCTTATCCAGCACTGTTACAAGTGCAGAAGCAGCGCTGCCAAAATACACAGGCCCAGAGATGGGACAGAAATAGACCTGGACTGAGCTGGAGCTCAGTCTGGAGAAGGAATTTGAAGAGCTCTGTGAGCTGAGTTTTACTCAGTTCAGCTTGTTGTTAACAGGGGGAAATAAACACGAACAGAGCGGGAGCTGATGGCCTTCTCAGATGTTCGGTGGAACAGCTCCCAGGCTGTACAGTGAGGGAGCTCAGCCCTCATCACCACTCGGCCTGCACTGTAAGCGCAGGGAAGCACATTCCTCAGAGCTCTGTTTTCCCCTGTGTCTCTGCTGATGCCTTTTGTTGCTGGCAAACGCCTGGCATTGGGGGCAGTGCTGGGCAGCCAGGCACAAACCCAAACCCTCTGGACACAGAGAGCTGCAGGAGAGCACGGGCAGCAGTTCTGTATGGATTTAGTGCTCTGGGACGGAGCTCAGGCTGGGTGTTGGGGACCACCTGGGTGTAGGCGCTTCCCATCATCTCCCTGGCTCCCTCAGCCCTCTGGCCTCTCCCAGGGACTGCCAGCCCTGTGTGTGTGTGTGTGTGTGTGTGTGTGTGATTTGGGCAACCACCCATGGGGGCTTGGCCAGAGGCAGCTCAGACACTCTGCCCCCATGGAACAGACCTCTGGGGCTGTTTGAAGGACAGCGGGAGGGAGGATTTCAGGATTCGGCTTGTTTGCTTGTCCCTGGAAAGGGGAAAAAACCCCCTTGCTTTGTGTTAATCTTTTTGGGACGTTTAGCAGGCATGATAGTCATAACTTGACTCCACATGGTTAAAACTTAAAAGTATTCTGGTCTCTTTGCCTCTTAGTTGTGCACCAGGAATAGACAACACCTTCTAGAGGGGATGTCCAGGTGGATTATTTCCTCAGAACAATAATCAACCTGTAGTTCTGCTGAATTCAGACTTTCTTACTTGCAGCCAGAGGGAGCAGATTTTGTGTCCAGTTCCATGGTGTGATGTACCACTCGTGCAAGGGGCTTGAGAAGCTCTGAGGCTGGTTCTGTGCACCACCCACAGAAGAAAGAATCTGTGACAAACCTGGATTTATTTTATCCATCTCTGGGTAGAGGAGGTCACTCTGCACACCCTGTGGTTTGGGACTGTAGCTCTCGGGAGGTGGAGATAACAGTGTGCCGGTTGTTCCTGTGCTGGGCCAATCTGCCCCTGATTTGTATTAATAACTTTCAGACAACCACACTTGAGGCCCAAAAGCCAAGCTTTGTGCTTGTTGCAGTAGACAAAAGATGAGAAGATTAGATTTTATCCACTGTAGGTCCCGTGAGCTTTTCTTTTCCAAGAAATTAAACATATATCAGACTTTTTTTCTTTTTTCTTTTTTTTTTTTTTTTCCTATTGTTATTTTCCTTGAAAAACCAAAAAAAGTCATGGGCTCATAACTGTTACAACAATAGGAAATAATGATACAAACGTGGCACTTACTAAGGCACATTGTTACCATAACTTGTGTTAGAGTGAGGCACAAGGCTTTACATTTGGTTTTTTTTTTTCTAGACCGTGTGTAGTAACACTTTTCTAGCTTATATTTTCAGAGCCAGCTGCTTGGTTTTGGTAGTCTGTGATAGAAGTTGGCAGTCATTTTGGTTGCGTTAAAACATCATGGTAAAAACCATCCTCTAATTCTGTGTATACTTGTCAGCTGTGTGAGGAACAAAAAGAGTCACTGCCCTTTGAGATGGCAATTAAAAGCATTTTATGTAGTTGTACCTGTGTGATGACCCTGTGGGATGAGTCCTGGGAAACACTTGCAGTGGCAGCTCCCGAGGGATCTGCGGTGGGGGGGAGCCCTGGCCGGCAGGACCCAATCTGCTGTTAGGAAATTAGGGGTTTGTGCTCCAGTGCCCCCAGGACAGACAGCTGGTGAGGAGGAACCCTGGCATTACTCCGACTTCCTTAATCCTTGGAGGGAGCTGCTCTTAAAGGTCCTCAGAAGAATCAGAGGCAGAGCTTGACAAAGAATTGGATGCAATCCTCTTCTTTCTCTGAGAGGAGCATTAAATCAGATAAAGCTCAGTGCTCAGCACTCTTAAGGAATAATTGTCCACCAGTTTCTTTTGGCAGTGATCTTGGTTTAAGCATTTTAGCTGTCCCAGCTGATTATTCCCAATCCTTAAACATCTCTTTCCTTGTGGTGAAAGTTATGTCTGTGTATGTATATATGAAACCCGTGTTAGCCCCTTGATCCCCAAAACTGTCAGAATTGCTGTAGCCCAGTGCTAAACGTGCCAGTCCACTTCACAAATAAAAAAGAACATGAAATACAGTGGTCACCCAGGTTCCCTGTGTGTTACGAGGTGGGGAAAACTTTTTATTAGTGAGCTGTAGACTATGTAATGAAGAAATAACTGGATATAAATTATTATTGCTATGAAAATATTAGTTGTTTGCTGCTGTTCTGTGGTTGGGTTTGGTTCTTCCTTTCTTCTTATTTTTCATTTGTAGTGTTGTAATTCTGGAGAATGTATTTCTTTGGAAGTATCCCGAGGTGTGGAGATTTTTGGGGGGGAATCTCTTGTTTCATTTATTTTTTAATCCTGGATATGGTTTTGCATTAGGGAAACGTCCTTGCTGTGAATTAGGAGAAGGAATTCTGTGGCTGAGAGTGCTCCACAGGACTCAGCATCTCTAGATGTCCTGGAGCATCCAGCTGTCCCGAGCAGACATTTGGTGCAGATGTGTTCCGTGGTCAGAACAGGGAGTGCCAAATGTGCAATCATCCTCAGCGTGATTATGTGTGATTGTGCGTCCTGGCCAACGTGTGGTTTTCCCAACTCAGCCTGTACATAAACATGGGGCCATCTGAGGTGTGGCACAGAGCCATGGAAAAACAGCAGGGCCTTTAGGAATGGCCAGTTTCTCAGGTTACCACAGGCTTTTCTCCTTATTTACCAAGGAGGTGATTTTGACCAGATATGCCCCGGAAAGGAAGTGTCAGAATCCTGTTACTCTGTTTTACGTTGTCATAGTTGTTTGATTCCTTAGGTACAAGCTCAGACACTGCAGCGGCTACATTGAGTTTTGTGATTTCAGTTTAGGAAATCCAGTCTTTGTTCAGGAATGTGCAGCCATTCCTTTAAACATTTCCTTTCTATTGCTGTTAGTTTCTGTCTGTGCGCAGCACCGAGCCTTGGATCCCCAGCTCAGTCTGACAGGGCTGACATTCACACTGTGCTTGGCAGACAAGAGGGTTGAGTTGCTGCCTCACAAAGCCTTGATGCCTTGCTAGGGCTTTTTCAGGTTTTTCACCTTTCCACAGGTCCCCTCTGGAGGACCAGGAAAACTTTGGGAGTGGTGAGCAGTGAGGAGACCCCCACAACAAACTCCACCAAACATTCCCATACAGGTGCCTAAAGTTGATTCATCGGAATGCAAAATCACACATCCCCAACCCTGGAAGTGTCCAAGGCCAGGTTGGACGGGGCTTGGAGCAGCCTGGGAGAGTGGAAGGTGTCCCTGCCCATGGCAGGAGGTGGAATGAGGTGATCTGTAAGGTCCCTTCCAACCCACACCACTCTGTTAAGAGTACTCCATGTGTCAACCTTTGCTTAATGAACTAGTGAAGTTAAAAGAAGTGTTATTTTCTTCTGCTTGCCGTGTTTGTGGGATGTAGTTTCTGAGTGAGTATTTTGTATTTGGAATGACAGGTTTGTAACTCTGCTTGATGTGAGTGATGTCTGACTTGTGTCATGCAGTTATTGAGACTTTGGGCCATTTTGGATGTGGAGTCAATGATCTTGGGGGTCTTTTCCACCCTAAATGGTTCCATGGATCTATTGTGCAGCCATTGCACTGAGCTGCACTGAGCCCCTCATTCTGTGTCCAGAGTCACCACTGCAACTTGATTTACACTTTACAAGTTTTGAGGTTCTTATTATATTGGTAATTTAAGCCTTTGGAAGAACTTTCTGGGGTGTTTTGTGAGAGAGCTTGCCATTCCTTCCAAGGGTTCTTTTTGGAGACAGCTCCCAGCTGGCAAGTAAGACTTGAGGGAATGGCATGTGGCTGTGTCAGGGCAGGGTCAGGTTGGATCTCAGGGAAAGGTTCTTCCCCCAGAGGGTGGTTGGGCACTGACCAGGCTCCCCAGGGCAGTGGGCACGGCCCCAAGGCTGCCAGAACTCCAGGAGGGTTTGGCCAACGCTCTGAGGGACAGGGTGGGATTGTTGGGGTGTCTGTGCAGGGCCAGGAGTTGGACTGGATGGTCCCTGTGGGTCCCTTCCAGCTCAGGATAGCCTGTGATAAACTTAAAGCACTTCCCCCAGTGTCCTCTCACTTTTGTCCCTCCTGAGCACTTTGAAGGCCTGTGTTCCCCTTGCAGCTCAAATGGCCTCGCTTGGGTTGCACCTGGAGGCCACAGAGTGAGGATGAAGGACAGTGGACAAGGTGGAGGCTGTAATGGCAGGGACAGCTTTTTTGGCAGGCAGGTCACTCGTGCTGGTGGCACAGCTCGTGATCCAGGTGCCATGGCCCAGGGAGGCTCTTTGCTGAGCTCTCAGCAGAGGGCAGCTGGAGCCCTGGTGTGATCCTGCAGGACGCTTGGCCAAGGACTCTGGCTCGGCATCGCAGCCAGCCCTGGCTGCCTGAGGGAGAACAAGGCCAAGTTCTCACGCCAGCCTACCTGATGGGCTGTTTTAGCTTAGCTGGAATAGTGTTGCTTTTCAGATCTTTATTTTATAGGGGAAAAAAAAAAAGCCTTTCCAAAGGATTTACTGCTTTAGATTCAAAAACCTAATCCCTCAACTGCTGGGAGTCATGGAGCCAGCGGGATTCTATGGATAAACCGCACTCAGTGATGTGCTTTACAACAGTGGTTGTCAGGGGATAGATTTGAAGCAAAACAATTTGGAGGGAGCTTTATTACAGGTGCTGGCTTTAAATGATGCCTGAAGGACAGTGGTGCCAGGTGGAGTGGGAGCAGTGGGATCACGGCAGGATGAGGTGTGGGAAGGAATGGTGAGTCCTTACAGCAGCTCTTTTGATCATACTGTAGTATTTTAGTACATGACATGCACAGATAAATGACTCACAGCCATACAAA
>VZRE01012646.1:41755-165071 GCA_013396775.1 Cephalopterus ornatus | reverse complement strand
AAAAAAAAAAAAAAACAAACCCTAAGACAGTTTAGTGTTCTAGGAAAGGTTTTGTGTGATCTCTTGGGTGCCTTTCAAACAAATGAAACTCCACACTTAGCAAAAGGCACTCGTAAATAGAGCCCCCCCAGCAAACAGGGCTGTGTTTGCCTTAGTGATGGCTGTTGTTGAAACTGCAGTGAAATAAAACGTGGGACTGTTTAAAGCAGAAAAATGTGTAGATTATATAGAAGATAAGTGCATATTAACTTTTATAGAGCTTGGAAAGCGCTGTGAGGTCTGCTGAGGCAGCACTTCCCTGTGAGCTACAGCTGCATTGAATTGGCTCCGCTGCACTTTCCTGCTTTGCTTTTCCCCTGACAGCACAACTGTGCCCCATTTTGTCTGCGGGGACTCAGCTGATCCCTCTGAGTGGTTTGGGCACTCAGCTGGCAGAAATCTATTCACTTGTGTGTGTGATAATTTATTTATTTGTTTGTTTGTGTCTGGCACAGCACCCTGACCCTGCCGAGCTGAGTGGGTGCCAGCCCTGGCTCTGGGCCGGGGCAGGAATGCTGGCACCAGGGCCCGAGGCACATTAAGGTGCACAGGCAGGAAATCACAGCCCCAGGAAACCAGCTGGCTGGAGTTCCAGTGGATACCGTTGGGAAGGGAGCTGTTGGAGGGGCAGAGGGACAGCTCAATGGGATTGGAAAGTGCTTACATACCTGCTGCTGTTGCTGCTTACACACCCCAGGCCACTGCAGTTTGATGTCCTGCCTTTTCTCCATAGACAAAGACATGGAAAATGTCGTGAATAAAGTTGTTTCTGCTTTGGTTCTTTCTGGCAGCTCCTGTGAGGTACACTGAGATTGGGTATTGGGCTCATACAGGTATTTTCCAGCCAAAGGTATATAGTTCTTTTCAGGGAAGAGATGTGGCACCTCTTCTTTTCTTTTTTTTTTTTCTTTTCTTTCTTTTTTTTTCCATGGGTAAAGTTACAAAGGCAATGTGTATGTTCTGTCCAGGGAGGCCTCCTCGTGTTTACCTAGAATCACAGAATCATGGAATGGTTTGGGTGGGAAGGGACCTTAAAGCCCATCCAGTGCTGCCCCCTGCCATGGGCAGGGACACCTTCCACTAGCCCAGGTTGCTCCAAGCCCTGTCCAGCCTGGCCTTGGACACTCCCAAGGATCCAGGGGCAGCCACAGCTTCTCTGGGGCAACCTGTGCCAGGGCATCACCACCCTCTCAGGGAAGGATTCCTTCCCCATATCCTATCTGACCCTGCCCTCTGGCAGTGGAAAGCTATTCCCCTTTGTCCTGTCCCGAGTCCCTCTCCAGTTCTCCTGGAGCCCCTTTAGGTACTTAGGCTGCTGTAAGGTCTTCCCAAAGCCTTCTCTTTTCCACGCTGAAGAGCCTCTTTCTGGAAAAATACATTATTCCTTGGGTCCAGCCTCATTTGTGGCTTTGTTCCCTTCAGATTACTAAGCAATGAAATGTTTGGTCAAAATCAAAGGTGAAAGAAAGAAAGCTTTATGTGCCCGTAAATGTTTAAGACTCATAGAAGTTGGTCATACTGGAATGATATAAAGTTACTAGATTTAGAATCATGGGTTTCAGTGCTGGGGGTCTCAATCTCAACGATTCCTTTCTGTTAATGCTTTTAGTTTCATTTTTTTAACTATCAGATGTCTTTTGATAACTTTGTGTTTGCCTCATATTTTCAATTTATTTTTTTTTTTTTGTTTTCATCTTAGAAATTGGTCCAGTGACAATAACCACAGATCCCAAGAAATTTCAATTTGAACTCAGGGAACTTTATGTTCAGGTGAGTAACTTCTTTGTAGTTTTAGCAAAGACTCCCTTCCCTTATGCTAATCTTTCCTCTTGTGCTGAAATTCTTGCTACAAGGATTCATGAGGGTGTAGGTCACTCACCTCTGCCATTTTACCTGCACGAACTGTCCTCT
The DNA here is from genome assembly GCA_013396775.1 of Cephalopterus ornatus. Taxonomy (NCBI): domain Eukaryota; kingdom Metazoa; phylum Chordata; class Aves; order Passeriformes; family Cotingidae; genus Cephalopterus; species Cephalopterus ornatus. The sequence continues at coordinate 163,121 of VZRE01012646.1, read as the reverse complement.
TTCTCTTCTCTGGTCATCTTAATTCATGCCCACTGCCCTGGGGAGCCTGGTCAGTGCCCAGCCACCCTCTGGGGGAAGGACCTTTTCCTGAGATCCAACGTGACCCTGCCCTGACACAGCTCCAGCCCTTCCCTCAGGCGATGGAAAGAAAGGGAAGTATTGGCATGGAGTTACCCTGACTGGCAGAAAATATGTTCCTACTGTCTTGTCTTTAATCAAGCAAAATACTCCTGACCCGTGGAAAACCTTGCTGGAGTCAGTAGTGCCAGACAGGCTCTCCCTCAGAAACTGGCACGGGGTGTAATCCCTGCAGGAACAGATTGCTTGAAGATTAAAGGTCGGCAGAAGGTTTGAATTCAGAGAAAACAATAGCTATTATGCTTTCCTCCTTCATGGGGAAGTCTAAACTTCAAAAATCCTTCCAGATGTTTTGTTTTCTCAATAGTATGGGCAGTACGGGCAGCTGTTTCTAAGAGGTAACATGATTTAGATGAAGCTTTTGGGAATTTCAGACTCTGTTTCCAAGCAAGATGTTTAAAAACTACTGCCTGAGGAATTTTAGGTTTCTTTCTTTAATGCTGATTGATTGCATATTTCATAATGACTTCCAAGATGTGCTCCTTCAGCAAAATGAGGGCTGTCACTGACCTGGTGAAGAACCTGATCCTGCGTTTGATCTGGAATTAACTGGGAATCATTCTTAGGGACAGCATGACAAGGACTTGGACCTGCCTTCCTTGGTGTCTCTATTTTATTTAAGAGTTAAGCAGATTTTATGTGTATTCCAGCATTAAATTTTCACAAGGGATACTAATCTGCATAAGCACCATGCTGAAACCTTGTCTGTATAACAGCCTTTTAAAGTGTATTCACACAGCTGGAGTGTCAGCAGCTGTGAAAAGGCCTAATTTGAGCATTGCTCAGTGCAAAAAAGACAACTTCACAAATGAAATAGTATTCTGTAAGGCTGTTGATAGAGCTTTTTTTTATACAGATACTAGGTTTACCCGTTTGTAGGTGCTTACAATGCCATTTCAGAAAATAGATATTAAATGGGGGGGATAGTACAGATGAGCTCAGCTGACAACCTCCATTTCCGTCCAAATCCAGGGGAAAATGAGGCGTGCTGGGCTTTCCTCACCTCTGCCTTTCCAGAAAGCTTCACAGGGTAATTGTAACCGTATTTTAATTTGGAGAGAAAGGCCAGAAATATTGACTGGAAAATTTTCCTATTTTTTTTTTAAATAAAGGCAATACGCTGGGTTAAACGGTAGGAAGGAGTCCTTCCCTGGGAGGGTGGGGAAGCCCTGGCACAGGTTGCCCGGAGAAGCTGTGGCTGCCCTATCCCTGGGAGCATCCGAGGCCAGGTTGGAGCCATCTGGGCTAGTGGGAGGTGTCCCTGCCCATGGCAAGGGGCAGCACTGGATGGGCTTTAAGGTCCCTTCCAACCTAAAGCATTCCATGATAACCATGATGATGAGTTGTAGTTCTACCCAGCTGCCTTTTGAAAATACTCTTCTGCATCATGGGAATATACAGAAATTCTCCCTTGATTTTCAGGCTGTCTGGAGTCTGCCACTTGCTTTTCTCATAAAAGTAAGGCCAGGTGCAGGAAGGACTGACATAAAAAGAGTGATGGCTCTTACATGACTTCTAGAAAGAATAATGCCAAAGTGCTTATTCTTTAGAAGAGATGAGAAATTTATTGATATTCCTGCTTTGAAATGGGATTGAGAATACTGATAGATTAAACTTGTTCCCAACATGAACATTTCATTGAGGACAACCAGATTCTGTGGTATGAGGGACTGAGAGAGGTTTTTATTCTGGTTTGTGTGTTGGTGTGAATGTTTAACCTCAAAACATAATTTTTGATGGCATCTCAAGAATTAAAATTCAGTGCAGCAACTGCATTACCTTTTTTCCTCTTCCTTCCCAGCATGTGGAGATTGTATATACACATGTGTGAAGGTGTGTTGGTGTTAAAAATAAAAGAATTCAATTTTATATTAAAGGTTGAACATGCAGAGCTCTGTTGCAGTTGACAGGGGCAGGTTTCACAGTTCATATCAACTTTTTGGAAAGTTCTGTCTCCAGCATGCCAAGTTGATTTTTATGTGAGCTAAAGTCAGCTTTTATTTAAACAGTATTTTTCCCAAATTCTTAATTTAGGAAGAGAAACCGATCCTTTTTATAAAGTTCAAGTCATACTTGGAAGCCTTTTGATTAAACACATGTTCTGGAAAAGCCTCCAGCTCCGCAGCTGCTGCAGTGCAGGTCTCTGGGAGAGAGTGCCCCTGTGCTCAGCTCCTGCCCCAGGGGGAAGTGCAGGGCAGATTCCTGCTGTTCTGGTGTCCAGAGGTGTTCCTGGAGCTCGGCAGTGCCCGTGGGATCATCTCCCATCTGCTCGTGCTACCGGAGCAGGGGCACTGCCAGCCAGGAAGGGAGGGGTGGGAGTGGGACACAGAGCTGCCACAAGGGCTGGAGCTGAGCAGAACATGGATAAGACTGAGCACGACACCAGCCACGGTCTTCCTTGGAGTTTCTCTTCCCTTTGGAATGGTCTGTGACAACACCCTGCAGCAACCACCAATCCTGAGGGGGGAAAAAAGGGAATAAATGATTACAAGTTAAGAAAGTATCTTTCTTGAACGTCCCCAAAAAGTAACTGATTTGGCATGTTTCTTTTTTCTTAAAAAAATGCTTTGATTTTCTTCTACTTGTGACCAGGGTGGTGGAGACTGTCCAGAGATGAGCATTGGGGCAATAAAAATCGCTCTGGAAATTTCCCTGCCTGGTTCCTTCATCTATGTCTTCACTGATGCCAGATCCAAGGATTACAGACTGACTCACGAGGTGCTTCAGCTCATCCAGCAGAAACAGTCACAGGTACAGAGGATTTGCATTCTGAGCTGGTTTGTGTTATTTAATGCCCTCTTTTCTCAGTGGCAAAGGGTAAAATTCTCCTGTGTGAGACTCAGTGAAACCTTTTCACAGAGGGGACCAAAACACTGCATTCTAGGTACCCTTTTTCTTCCTTTTTTCAAATAGAGAGTCACCTGATCTGGTTGAAAAACAAAACCAAAACCCCAAACTTAAAGGGATATTCCTTTTAATATTGTGAATTAAACGGTGCAACTGAGTCTAATACCAGTATGCCAAATGATTTACTCTTTGTTTTCAACCCAGGTGGTGTTTGTGCTGACCGGGGACTGTGATGACAGGGATCACATTGGCTACAAGGTCTATGAAGAAATCGCCTCCACCAGTTCTGGTCAGGTTTTTCACCTGGACAAAAAGCAAGTTAATGAGGTAACTTTGCTCGAGCTCTGCAATGTATAGAGGAAACAAGGCAGGGGTTATCCTCTAAATCTTTAAATGACCTGAATCATGGGTTAGGGAGTAGAAGGGGAAATTCTGAATGTCCTGGTCTTGGTTTGTGGACTCCATTCTACTTTTCCCTTCCCTCTTCTTCCATTTGCTGTATCAGGATGCAAATCTGTGACTTTTACTGATGTAAATGTTTAGGGAAGTGTGCAGTGCCATATCTAACCAGAACCTCCCCAGCTGCCCTATGCCTGGTGCAGCAAAGCTTCCAGGAGGAGAGTTCTGGGCTCCAAGAAGCCCAGTGGCATTGCTAATCAGTATGAGAGGTCAGTACCAGCTTTAAATGAGCTATTTGTTAGCAAGCGAAGGATTGCTAATTAGCCTGGACAAAAATGTTCCTCACATTATGAACTCCCAGGTTTCCACGGTTCACAGAGTAATGGTGGTAACTTGTAACTGAGGTTATTGTTGCAATACTTTTGCACCTCTGCTGGTAATCGTGGTTCCTGACCTGCAGCCATGAAGGACTATTTTCTTTGAGAACTGCAGTGAGTCTGAGGCAGAAATGAAATTTCAAAAGTGCATGAGAAAACAATTTGGAGAGAGATGAAATCAGGTGGTAGTTATCAGGAGAGCTGGAATTTTTTATAAACGTTGTAAACATTCCCCTTTGAATTCCCAGTGTAGGCAACGACTAGGTGAGGTGTTTTAATAAAAATTTACTCGGGTTTGTTCCTTTCTCTTTCTTTCCTAGAATTTGGATAGTGGTAGATGTTGGAGATAAATTGCAGTTTTCTACTGTTGTTGCCTAGAAAAACTGATGTTCCTATTGGGAGGGATAGAAGCTGTTGGCAGTGATGTGAAGGTGATCAAAGGAGGAACTTCCCTGAGGACTTAGATAGGTTAAAAGTCAGAGGTAGAAGAAATTAGCTGTTGGGAATATGCGGTTCCTGACCTGAATTTTGGTATTATTTATGTCTGAAGGGTAAAACTTGTCTCTGTGACACTCCATGAAATCCCTTTATAGGGAAAGGATTGTGATGGAACTGGATGGTCTGTAAGGTCCCTTCCAACCCAACCCATTCTGTGATCCTCTGATACTGCCAATGGCAAATGCTCTTTTTAGTGTATAAAGTTTGAAACCATTACTCCCTTCTCACCCTTTGAGCATTAAGCGGAGAATGAAGCAACATTCTAAGCTACAAGGAAACACGGCAAAACAAAACTCGATACACATCCAATGCTTGTGCACTGAGGAGGGTAAGAAAATTTGGTGACTTTTTTATTTCTGAGAAACACGTTCTGATTTCAAATACGACAACTGACTTGGGCAAAATTATTGTGGATTGGGTTCAGTCCAGCAAGGCATGAAATACCTGAGTATCTCCACTTACCTGATGAATGTAGCTCATCTAAGAGGCTGTGAGGAAGGGCATGTTTTGACAAATTTGCCATGGTTTCTATGCATTCAATTAATAAGAATATTCTTGAAGTCTAAAGCACAAGTTTTGAACATCTAAAGTTCTAGATTTCCTCCATACAAAGGAATAGTAGCATTCTCATTTTGCCCCCAGTGTCTTAGAAAGGTTGTTGTCCTTTTTTTTTATCAAAGCACTGAAGTCCTGGCCTTGAGAGGTGTTTCTTTAGGGCGAGCTTTCCTTGGCTGCTTTTGTAGGCTCAGGGCTTCATTTGCAATAAGTACTCAGAATTAAAATGCATGGAGAATGCCCATCAAACAAGGGTTAAATTCTCCCATTTAAGAGCAGATTCTGTATTTTCATAACCACGGTACTGATTTTGACTTGAAGTTATCTGACCCCACACTTACTTATTCCCCTCACAGTGAGTGCTGTGAGGGAACTCCTGTAAGAGGGTTCTGCTGCAGTGTGAAAATACTGGAGGTTTATTAGGCACTGGTGGTTCAGGTCATGTGTCCAGGTCATTTTGATTGTTTGAGGTAAAACTGAGCCATTGCTGTGTCTTATGAAGTGGACTGATTGGTGTGGATAGAGCTGGGACGTCCCAGGGACTGAGCTAGTGAGTGGTCTTATTCCATTTCTTTTAGTAGAGAAACACTTGTTTTTTCTTACTTAATTTTCTTCTTGTAAGAAGGAAAAATTTTCCTTGGACTGCTTCAAAATAAAGCTTTCTTCCTGATTTTAATGTGAGTAGAAGTCCTGTGGAGGAGACTGGAGCCATGGCACTGACTTTGGTGGAAGAAGAGGGTGTTGTTGAGTGATTTGAAAGGTGGATGAGACTAGATGGGGAAAAAAAGAGTTTGGAATTTGGGTGAGAAGCCTGTGAATAACAGTGATTATGGGAGTAGGAGGAGGTTGGGAGGGGACTGAAGACAAGATGGGTTACACAAGGTTTAAAAATGTAAAAGGCCCCTCCACTGCTCTTCAAGAGTAAAATGAAGGGGACAAAGTAAAAAGCTCAACATTACAAGCTTAGGGTGAAGGTTTTTTGCCTTCTCTGCTCCCTCCATGACGAACAGGCATTATCCTCCCTCGTGGCAAAAAGGAGGAATGGTTTAACGGGAGAGGCAGCCTTACTCTGAAGATACGTATTGTACAGGGAATGCCAGCCAAGGAAGGGATAAACAAACACTTCCAGCTGGCCTTTCTCTGTTTCCTATGGAGCTTGGAGGCTCTGGAAAAAGAAGCTGCGCTCACGTACACAAAAAGTGTCATAATGCAATTGCAGAAGGGCCGTCAAAGGCAGCTGAAAGCAGCCTTAGTTCTTTGGTTCCTAACTCGGAAGAGCTTGAGATTCAACACCAAAACTTTTCAGTTGCATGTTTTTTAAAACATGTTACAGTTATACGTATCATTTGTTTTATTTTCATAGCATAATTTTCACATGCGTGTCTCAGTCCTACTTTTTGCCATGCATTTAAAAGCATTATTAGAGTATGTAATTTTTGGGTGTGAGTATCGACCTACATTTACTTAAGCAACGAAACAGTTACCTTGAAGTGCTCTTGCTTTGACTTCTTGAGAAATATTCTTGAGTCCCAGAATAAACAAATGGGAATAGAGACCATGCTCCATAGATTTTCCAGGTTTCAGCATGCATTCCAAGGAATGACCTGACAGCAGGGCAGGTTGCAAGAGCAAATTCTCTGGAGAAATGTCATAAATTATTGCTGTATTTTCCCTTCCCCCTCTAATAATCCTCAAGTCACATTTTGGCAAAACAACAAAAGCTGCTGTTGTTTTGGGGGCTTTCTGTAAGGATCCCAAAGGAAAAAAACCCTACTTCTAAAGCAGTGTTACAGCAGTATTGCAAACCTCTTTGGAATGATGGTTGGGAAATGGATCTCCCAGAACTGCCTATTGAACTTTGGAGAAAGATTTTGCTATAAAAAGCAAGTTGCTGCCAGACTTCAGACAGCTGGGCTGTTCTGTTGCCTCCCATTTTCAGTTTTGATCTTGAAAAAAACTCTCAAAAACTGAAGTTCATGTGGGTTCGTGAAATTTTACAATACATTCAAAAACTTACCTTTTTTGGGCATGTTCTTTTGAAAACATGTCCGAGCCCCTATCTCACACAGATCCTTGTAGAATGGACACTGGGTCAATGCTGTTTTACCTCATGTTGTGCTGGGAGAATTCATCATGTCTCTGTTACTAAGAGTGGAGGGGTAAATAATTTATGAAAACCTGCTCCCACATTTCAAATGTGTTTTCAGTGATGCCCTTCACTTATTGAAACTTCTTTCACGATTGCACCAAGGCTGCTGGGCATTCATAGAGTAACATGTAAGAACAAGTACACTTTTATTTAAAGCAGGCTGGAATCTCCTTTGTATCCCCAAGTTATCTTGCACACAAACCTATATGGTATAACACATATTTTTAAGGGAAAAAACTAGGCAAATTATGCCCAACAAGCCAAGGGAATGAGGCTCTTTTGGGCTGGTGTGTTGAATCAGGTCCTTGAGCTAAAGGCTTGCTCTGGAGCCCTACACTGTTGGTGGATGCTTAGTTTATTCTTGGGTTCCAAGTCTTGAACTGACATAATCCAAAGCTCCTTCAAAAGATGTAATGCAATCACGGTCAAGTGTACCCTAAAATCACGGTTCAGTGCCACTGTGAGCTGTGGTCATGGTGTTTTACAACTGCAGTGTTGCTTCCATGGCATTAAAACACACATCCTGCAGCTCTTGTGGTGGGCTGATTGTCCACCTCCCCCTGAGCCCCTGGGCAGGGGAGGAGACGGGAGCAACGGGGTGAGAACCTTCTGGGTGCAGATGAGGACAGGGAATCACCAGTCACTGTCGAGGGCAAAACAAACCGACTTAAGGCAAATTAATTTGTTGCCAATGAAAATAGGTATTTAATTCCTCATTCGGGCAGTGGGAAGCAAAGACAAGTAGGAACACCCTTCCCTCCCCTTCCCAGCTCAACTCCCCTCCCTGCTGCAGGACATGCCTTCTGAAGCCTTGTTGCCCTCTAGTCCCAGCTCTGGGCTGCGCCTAACAGTGATTTGTATGAGTTGTCTGAGGGGAGGAAGAACCGAAGAAGTCCACAAATGACAACTGCTCAGTACGTCTGGATGAGGGAGATTTCCTTCTTGCTTCATGCAGCTAAGAGTTGATGACCGGAAACATCCACAGATTTGTATCCCTAATTCCTTCTTGAAGTGTGCCTGTGGATGTTGTGTGGAGATGTATCCAGGTCTGCTCGTGTAACTCCTTTAAGCCTCACACTCTTCATGGCTTTGGTGGTATCTGCTATTAAAGTTGCATTTCCTACAAGTATTAATATTTTTAAAAAGGAATTAACATGGAATCTTTACAAGGTAGTAAAGACAGTATTTCAGCAGAAAATATTTTGACAGCAAATGCTTTTGACAGTATAATAACAACTGTTACTTTCTCTTCTAGGTGTTAAAATGGGTTGAAGAAGCAGTTCAAGCCTCCAAAGTGCATCTCTTGTCTACAGACCATTTGTCCATGGCTGTAAATACTTGGCAGATCCCTTTTGATCCCAGTCTGAAAGAGGTCACAGTGTCCTTGAGTGGTCCTTCACCAGCAATCGAGATTCATGATCCCTTAGGTGAAGGAGTTTATGCCTCCTTTTGTGACAGCTAAAAAAGAAATGACAAAAGCACTTCTGACATTTTATTTTTTCCCAATATTCCATTTTTTTTTGGCTGGGAGGAAACTGGAAAACCTCCCTATTCTGTTCACTTTGTCTCACCTCCATCTTCTTTCTTACAATTTGTCCTTGTATTCCAAGTTTATGGACACATTTGTGTTTCATCTATTTATGTATTCACTGAACCATTGTTTAGGGGTTATGGGTGATGGTTTGTTTTATTGAGGAAAGGCAAACCAAGGCCTGGATTCTTTGAAGTACAATAGCATTCAGAATTAAATCCTGTCTCCTGTGCCCATCTCCATCTGAGCAATGAGAGATTTGGAGCTAATTTGTCACTGAAGATCTTTTGAACAAATCTGTTGCTCCTTGTTATGTTGATGCCTTGGGAACCTGGAACAGCACTCCAGAAATAAATTCAGATCATACTTTGTGTTCTCTGGATGACTTCTGCCTGAGGGTATAGCTTCAGTTTTAGCATCTTGGAACTATTTTATGCCCAGGATGTGTTCCCTGCAATGGGATCTGGTCTGTCCTACGCTGAGGAATTCTTCTGTGTTTACAGAAAAGAGATTTTGCTCGGTGTCTCTCTTCAGGCCATGACAACTCACAGTCCGGGGTGCAACAGTCAGGCTTAGCTGAGGCTGTGACCCCACCTCTGTTTTCCTGTCTCACGGTTCAGCTCCACTCACCTAAATCCACAGACTTTCACCCATGTTAGTCAAGGCACGTCTAAAAAAGTCTTAGAAATGGGCACTGGGACAACCCATTCTCCACCTTTCCCTTTAGTGCTGCGAAAGAGCCAGAGGGTTTTAGTGCTTGTTGGTACTTCAGAATCAGCCTTGGAGGAGCAAAATGCCTCTGTAAAGAACCAGTGCCTGAACCACTTATCTGCAAATGAGCATTTTTAGCATTCTGGCAAAGAACCACAGGGCATTCAGACTGGTATAAATTTCATTGACTGCTGAGCAGTGAGTAAGCCAAGTATCAAAAATACATTGGTACAGCACTACATTATTGTATTTACTCTGTTTTCTTTAGGCAATACTGTACCTACTCAGCACTGCATTTACTCCCTGCCTTTTTTTTAGGCAAGCGGCTCAGTAAAGGATCAGGGCTGAATGAATTGCTGAATATCCACAACTCTGCTAAGGTAGTAAATGTCAAAGATCCAGAACCTGGAACATGGATAATTAAGGTAAAGTTACTGCAGAACTCCTGAATTACTGTCCTGTAGCTTGTAATGATTTACTATGTTATTTATCATATTCTGTTCTATGATTCTAAATACTGTATAGTCATTTTTGGAGGGGAAGTCGCCCGTGTGAGGTACCTTTACAGTCAGTGCTGAATGGACCCTGCTGTGCATTGTCCCTGCCCTGAGCACAGGGGTGGTTTGAAAAGGGTCATTAATTCCCGTCCAGCCCTGTGGGAAGCTATTGATCCTGCTGCAGAACTGGAGCCACAAAAGCGTGCTGAGCTCAGCAGCTCTGGGGAGAATTGTTTGAATGTCTGTCTAGGACTGGGGGCTTATGAAACACAGGGAGAGGGACTTTTTATACGGGGAGATAAGTGACGGGACAATGGGGAATGGTGTGAAACTGCCAGAGGGCAGGGATAGATGGGATATTGGGAAGGAATCCTTCCCTGTGAGGGTGGTGAAGCCCTGGCACAGGTTGCCCAGAGAAGAAGCTATGGCTGCCCCTGGATCCCTGGAAGTGTCCAAGGCCAGGTTGGACTGGGCTTGGAGCAACCTGGGCTAGTGGAAGGTGTCCCTGCCCATGGCAGGAGGTGGCACTGGATGGGCTTTGAGGTCCCTTCCCACCCAAACCATTCTGGGATTCTATGACCAGAAATGCTGAAAAACCTGGTATAGAGACAACCTGGTGGGCTGTTAAAAATACCTTGATGAAGATACTAATTGGAAAGCAGTCCTTCGGGATGAAACTAATTCCTGGTGTTCGCCTAAGGCCCCCAGCTCCTGGGTGTGACAGTGGGAGATGAGTTAATGGTCATTAGCAAATGGTAAAATTTTACAAGGTTATTCTGGCCTAAAAATTCACAAATATCCAAAGGTCTGAGTAATTCGTACAGAAAAATGATTTCCCAGTGTATTTTATTATGGATTGTTTACTCTGCTTCAGTCACTGGCTTGGTTTATTTCCACAAAGATTTTAAGGCTGTGACTGAAGACCTCAGCTTTGTGAGAAGTTTATTCACGCCACTAATTCCTTCTACATTGAGCTATAAAAAGAAAACTTTATCACGGAGTTTGTCTAATGAAATTTTAACTGGCAGTTAACGCTTGACACCAGGAGTTGTTTGGCACAATTAAGTATTTCTTTGTATTGTTAACAGCTGGTTTATATAAAAACACTTCAGTGGTGCTCTGTCTGAGGTGAAAGGGTAACCAAATAGAAGGAAATAGGTTGTTTTAATCAGATAGACACTGATTTGTCACAGCCCTGTCCCTGGGCTGTTTGGTTGTAAGAAACAACTGTTGAATTTGCTATTCGCGTGCAGCAGTCTCCAAGAGGGTTACTGAACTCCAGGAATTGGATATTTGGGAACGGATCAGGTACTACTCTCTAGGGAAACCTCAGTGGAAGCTTCCATACACTTGAAGGGTGTGGAAGGGGGTGAGGAGGAAAAGCTGTGGGTTCCTGCACGCCTTTGGCAAGGAGCAGTTTTCCTTTTCTTTCTCTGCATAGAAACCATAGAAAATAACTGACAATTACTCTGATTTATCTTCCTTAACATGAAAGACTCACACCAAAGCAGCTGTACCCTCCAACAACCTAAAACTCAGGCTTTTCGGGTGTTGGTGGAGGTTGTTGCTGATTTGGTTTTTGCTGATTCAACCAGGATGACGAGGTGGAGACCAGAAGTGAGAGGTACCTGTGCATCCCCTGCTTTCCAGCTGAGCTCTTGGCTGGGAAAGAGAAACACCTTTAATATACTGATTTCTCTGTGCAGTTCTGAATCATTTGCCCTTTCCTTAGTAGGGTTTGTAATGGTCAGATGCTGACTCACAGTCGTCGTTGATCTTGTGCGTTTGTGATTTATTTCCAAGACAAAACTGGCTCTTTTTGCTGACCCCACAGTTGTAGGGCCCAGTATCTGAAAGCAACGCTTTGTTAAAGGTGGTTTTTGCTTCCAGTTCAGACATAAGCCTCCTTTCTGCCTTGTTTTTAAGGAATGCTGAAGCCTGTCCCCTGAGCTCAGTGGGTGGCTCAGGAGCTGTGCAGTTCCTGAAATGCTAATTGCAAGGTGTTTCCCTGTGGTTTTGCAGACCTCAAGCAGTGGGAGGCACTCTGTCCGGATCACAGGGCTCAGCACCATCGACTTCCGAGCTGGGTTCTCCAGGAAGCCAACACTGGACTTCAAAAAGACATCCAGCAGACCAGTGCAAGGTTTGTTTCCACTTTAGTCCATCCTAAAGAATTTCCTGGGCCCCAAATCAAGTACAACTGTCTGATGAGCTTTGTGGTAACTCTGGGGGTGCTGTTGGTTGGTTCTCGGGGGCCTTGGATCTGTGAGAGCAGCCAAAGTTCCTGTTATTTTTTTTGTAGTAACTTGTATTTTGAAAGCTACACAAATTCAGATATTTTTAGCTATGAAATGCCTCGAAATTGCAGGGCTGTTTCTGTTACTTTTGGAGCTTCAGAAAAGCCCTCTAGCCCTGGGGCAGGGTGAGGAGTTAATAAAGAAGCTGCTATTTCAGAAACACCTGTTGGAAATCAGTAATTTAACCCCCAACCCAGCTAGGTCCCGTGCCAGTTAATGAGCAGAGCACAGCTTAGCACAGTTTAACTTTTCCCCCCGCTCAGTCACTGGAGCTGAACGCAGCGTTTGTGGGGTGGCGAGCCAGACAGAAGGAATTTAATCTTCCATGGTTTAATTATGTATTTTCTTTAGCACTTAAAATAGCATGTTTCTGTTTTTTTCTAGGGATTCCTACCTTTGTGCTGCTCAATACCACAGGGATCCTGCTTCCAGCCAGGGTCGACCGACTGGAACTTCTGAGCATTACAGGCGAACTCCTCAAGGCCTTGCCTGTGAAATACTACCCTGACAGAAAGCCCTATGGGCTCTGGAATATTTCTGACTTCATTCCACCAGATGAAGCTTTTTTTGTTAAAATAACAGGCTATGACAAGGATGATTATCTTTTTCAGAGGGTTTCAAGCGTCTCATTTTCTAGCATTACTCCTGGTAAGAGGTTTTAACTTGAATTGAATGTCCATTTGTCATATCTGAATCAGTTAGAATTGATATCTTGTATGTTTTTATAACTCCTACAAGTACTTTCTGTGCTTTTTGCTCCGCAAGTCCTGTCTCTAGATCATGATGGACAAGTTAATGTTGTTAGAAATCCATCAGAAATTGAATTTCCCTTTAATAAAAGGAAAGACAGAGGATGGATATAGGAAGCTGTTAATATACTTTTTGAGGAATGTTTTCTTTCCTCAGATGCTCCAAAAGTTACAATGCCCGTGAAGACTCCAGGTTATTATTTACAGCCAGGCTCTGTTCCTTGCCATGTGGAAAGTCTTATACCTTTCACTCAGCGTTTTACTAGAAATGGAGTAAAACTGGGAGTGGATCAGTTCTTCAAGTAAGTACTGACCTTTTTTCCTCTCAATGATGTTTTATTTCATATTTATAGCTTGTGATTTCTGTTTTATCATTTACTGCTATATACTGCTTATATCCTACTACTTCCAATCCATTATTTTTGGTGATATTCCTTAGTGAGGCTGTATTTTATGGAAATATTTATAATATTTAAGTATGTAGATATCTGTATATGATACATAAAGGAGGGTGTACACTCTGTACATATGATGAGATTACATGGTTCTGGCCAAAATCCTCCTTGGATGTGTGCTCCTAAATTACGATAAACCAAGTCTAAAAGTCTAGAAGGCAAATGCTTTTAATTTATATTATTAATTTATATTAAAAGTAATGTGAAATAGACTGGTAGCTAGCTTTTGTTTCTGAAACATGCCCCTCACTCTGCCTCCCAGTGATACACAGATGACTGTGCAACATCCACTGATTTGTTTTATTTTTAATGCCTTTCATGGAAACTTTCCTCTTCAGAAAAATCTTTCAAAATAGGAGAATTTATCCTGAATGTATCAGAAAGCTTTTCAGATTTCTGTGTAGAGAAAAAGAACTGCATGCTCTTTCTCTGTAGAGCGAAGTAATAATAATAAAAATGAGAAGTTAATTAAAATACTCAAGAAGTCCACCCTGTAATTCTGGTTCTTGGAAGCCAAAGGGAAGCGTGCCCTAAGGGAAGTGTGCCCTAGCAAACAGTGTCTTGTAAAGCCTGGAGCACCTCGGGAGAAGACATTCCATAGCAGGTCCATGACTCCCCCAACTAAATCCATCCTGCAGCTCCCCTGGGCACTGTGAAGTGCTGCAGCTTCGGTGTGGTTTTGTTTTTAATGAGGTGCCACTGACCCGTGGTGGAGCCTGGCACATCCTTGAGCAGCTGTGTCATGTTTTCCTTCCTCAGTTATCAAACCACACACTTCTCCTTGTCTTCCACATATCCAGCACCCCTCTGACTGGGCTGCATTTTTGATTTTCCTCTTACGGACCAGATGAATGAACAGATCATCCAAGTTAATTTAACAAAGTGTATCTGAAGCCAAATATTGTTGATCTCAGTTGAGTAGAATCTAATTTAGTTTGGCTTGTCTGCATTTCACTAGTAAAGTCCTATATAGGATTTTTTCATCTTAGCAGTTTAACGCAGATTTGAGCTTTACTATTGTTCTTCACTGAATGACTTTGTTTGGGTGACAAGATGTCACCTTTACTCAAAATTTTAAAACATTTTTTTCATAAATGAAGCTGTTTACAAGCTGAACCTTATATTTCTATCATGACAGTTGTCTGTGTGAAAATACCAGCTGCAATAATAATTCCTAATTTTAAACGAGTAACATGTTTAGGAAGAAGAAACTTCTGTAAAATTGCAACAGCCTTGTTTTTCTAGATTTCTGCATCCCGTGGTGGTGTAATAAGAAAACTTGGATTTTGCTTAATATCGTGGTACATTTCTGATGAGGCTGATTTAGGGGAGACCAAGAGCAGTAGCTAAGCACCTCATTCCAGTGGAAATCAGTGAGAACTGAGCACTAAAGTTCTTTACAATCTGTGCTGTATTATAAATGGCAGATCCCACCAACTCTGCAAAGGTCAGGATCAGCAAAAATAATGCTTGAAATTCTGACAGGAAAGGCAATTAATTTAGTTAATTAAAATATTTGTATTTCCCCAGCTGACCAAATAAACAGCTCAATCAGCAAGTTACATCTGTAGTAGGTGAATTTGGGTAAGTTATGACTTGGTGCTGAAAGGTGCTGGGTTATCCCACAGCACGTGTTGCAGGAGTTGTGTGCAGTCACTGCTTGTTGGAGTTGGTGCCCTGAGGCGGGTGTTAGCCAGTGCTCCCTCCCACTTTTGGTTTGATTTCTTTTTCATAACAGACCACCGCAGGTCTTGGTTTTGCCAAGCTGTACTACTCGGGACACGCTCCCCTTTGTGCTTCTGTTCTCAGGGTTTCTGTGTCTGTGACATCTGGTGTGTAGCACAATTCAAGAGGGAGGAGGAGCAGCAGCATTGCCTAACCTTGCTTTTAACATACTTTCCTTGAAAAAGAGGAGTTTCTCCCTTGTTTGGAAGAAACACTACCTTATTCTTTAGTGCTGGCCCTCACTGCCATGTCCCTGTGCCAAGCATTGGACTGGGAAACATCACAGATTTGATGTATGATATGTTAGGTTATCTAGAGTAAGGATGAGGTAAGAGGGAACAAGGAGGAGCCATTTAAGGTCAGTGCTTTATTTGTGATGTAGTTGGACTGTCTCTCTGGTGGTGCTACAGACTGAACTTCTACGCAGAGTCCAAGTCTCTTGTTCCTCCTGCATCCTTTCAGGGCTGATAAATCAATCCGTTCAGGCCAACAAAGGGGTCATTAATGTAGCGTTTTCCTGTAATGTGGCAATGACTTGCCAAAGCTCTCACGGCTGTTTTGGTGCTGATCATGTTGTTTATGTGCCATAGCAACAGCCCACGGGGAGCACTGGACGCTGCAGAACCACTGCTTGGCTCAATTATGTCATTGTCTGTGTGTCTGTAGCACCAGGAGTTCATAAAATGTGGGTGTGAATTGTGAGAAGCTGTGGGAGTGTTTGTTTTGAAGCCTGTGTAGCCACCAGTCAATGTAGCTGCACTTTTAGTCTCCTCTTGCTTTCGTGATTCCTGTGATAGCCCGACAGCTCTGTCCCTGCTGGCATTTAGGGAAAACCAGTAGGTGTTTTCCTGGATTCCTGTACCTGTGAGCTTGGGAAGCTCAGGGGGGAGGATGAACCCTTATTACCCTTGCTAGTAAGAGCCATGTGTTTGGTACCATGTACTGGCTGTGCTTGGGAATTGCTGGCATTGAGGGAAGAGTTCTTCTCAGGTAGTAAATATAAGAGTCTGAGCAGCTGAGAGAGTGACAGCAAACACAGAGGGTTTGGGTGACGGTTGCTGACATGTTAAAGACTTTTTATAAGAAGCCTGACAACGTATATATGATCTCTTTAACTAAAATCCATACAGCTCGACCCAGTTCGATTCATCAGAGCATCTCTTTTGCATCTTAATTGCTGTGAAATTCTCCTGTGTCTGCAGTGAGGAAGCCAAATTCACGTTTCCCTTGGTTCCTTCAGGGTTTACTGAGTTTGCCCTTCTCTTCCTCCAGGGAATCCTCCAGTATGAGCTGGGACATTGCCCAGGTGGCCGTGTCTGACGAGGGCTTTTACGAGTGTGTGGCCTCCAGCAGCGCGGGGACGGGACGTGCACAGACCTTCCTGGATGTGTCAGGTGGGTCCCAGGACACTGTCCTGCTGGAAATAACTGGGCAGCCAACAAAATACCTTCCCAGTTTGAGTGTATTTTTAATTAATGTGTTTGTTTCTCACCTGTGTCCTCAAGCGGGCTGATGTTTACTCACAAGCCTGTTTGAAACACCAACACTGGATGTGTTTTTTGGTCAGTGCCCACTATCAGTTGGACTTGCAGAATAGATACGACCTGTAGAAGCAGAAACTGAAGTCTCAGATTTCACTTGTTCTCATTTTTGCCTCAGGTTGTACCGATTATATGTTTGCTTGATTGTATGTGTGTGTTATCTGATAGACAGGGAATTACAAAAGCTGTGTTCAAATTTCTGCCTTTTTTAAAAAATGAAATTCAGTAAATTGTTGGAAATCTCATCTGTTACCTTGGAATCTTTTAAAAGTGAATGGCAAGGAAGAAGGAAGCAAAATTAAATCACTTTGTGATAGGATGATATTTGGTCAAAGATTGGGCTTGGTGATCTTGGAGGTCTTTTCCAACCTTTACGATTCTATGAACTGCGCTAATCACAAAGATAATTTTGAATAAACAGCAGTATTTGGTTGCTAGCCAATCATTATCTACCCAGTACATAATTTTAATAACTTTAAAAAAAACCCAACCTGAAATGTTCCTAACTTCATAAAAATCTCAATTTAAAGGACAACTAGTTATGAATCTGTTCATTCAGTAGTGTGAGTTGGTGTGCCTTGTGTGTTCAAGCAGTTTCAGAGCAGAAAGCACAGATATTTCACTTGCTGAGGGAGAGGGGATTTCCCTTCCAGAAGTTAATGACCTGGTAGACTTGGGGCACTGAATGATTGTACTGAATAAAGTTAACCCTTTACTCTGTCAGAGGAGTTTAGTTTAAATAACTGCCAACCAAGAAGCTTCCCAAGCACAGATACATAAACCCAGGAGACAGTGGGGATCTCCTGCAGGAAGGAGACTTGCAGCAAGCATTTAGAAGAAAAGCAGATTTATGCCTGTGGGTGGGGGGGATGAAAACCCTGCCCATACTAGAGCAAATTTAGTCACTATTTTTCACCGTTGCAATACAGTTTGGGGGAACTGATAAATAATTTCTGTTGTCTAACTAAAGTCTACATTATACAGCCTTGTGCTGGTGCTGATCAGAGATGGGTCACACAGAGGTGTAAGTTATTCTTAGATTGTGGTGATGACAGTGGCAGTGGAGGTGGTAGAGCTCAGCCAGCGGTGTGAATTCGGCCTCAGGGTTTCACATCACAGCTTGAAATCTGTTACCTTGTCTTCTGTCTCCTTGTGGTATCTACCCCAGGTGAGTTAACCCGGACCAATAGCATCCCAGAATGGTTCGGGTGGGAAGGGACCTCAGAGCTCATCTCATCCCACCACGGGCAGGGTCACCTTCCATTAGCCCAGGTTGCTCCAAGCCCCGTCCAGCCTGGCCTTGGACACTTCCAGGGATCCAGGGGCAGCCACAGCTTCTCTGGGCAACCTGGGCCAGGGCCTCCCCACCCTCACAGGGAAGGATTCTTTCCCAATATCCCATCTCTCCCTGCCCTGTGGCAGTGGGAAGCCATTCCTTGTGTCCTGTCCCTCCATCCCTTGTCTCAGTCCCTCTCCAGCTCTCCTGGAGCCCCTTTAGGCCCTGGAAGGGGCTCTCAGGTCTCCCTGGAGCCTTCTCTTCTCCAGGTGAACCCCCCCAGTTCTCCCAGCCTGGCTCCAGAGCAGAGGGGCTCCAGCCCTCTGATCACCTCAGCAGTCTCCTCTGGACTTGTTCCAACAGGTTTGAATGTTAGGAATTATAGAATCACCAAACAATTCAGGCTGGAGGGACCTTTGCAAGCCACCTATTCCAATCCAAAGCTCAAAGCAGAATTAACTTCCAAGCTTGATTGTGTTTTTCAGGAACTTGCCCAATCAGTCTTTGAGTGTCCCCAGGGCTGGAGATTTCACAAGTTCCACAGGCAGCCTTCAGTGCTTAATTACCCCCACTAGGAAAATATTTTACATGTCTAGTCAGAATTTCCCCTGCTGCTTGTTGTGACCACAGATTCTCATTCCCTTTTTTAAATTTTATCTCCTGTGCCTTGGGAATAATTGTGTATTTCCTAAAACCACCCCCTCAGTAGCTGAAGAGAGTGGTATATAACCCTTCACCTTCCCTTTTCCAGGCAAAGATGTTCCCCTCACTGCAGTGAGTGCAAATCCAAGGAAATCAGTGGGATATAACTGATTCTATGCAAGGCAAAGTTTGTGGTGGAACAGTGAAAATTTGAGGAGAGGAACATCCTTTTAGTCACACAAAGTAGTGAGTAGGACAGAACAGTAACATCAATGCTTACCCAAGTCCTTGCTCTAGAGCACTATTTTATATTTTGGCTGCAAAAATCCTTCAAGCACACAGGGGTATTCCCAGATGTTTGTTTCGAACCATTGTTTGGAGGGCAAGGAATTGTGGGCATAAAGATTCTTGGTCTGGAATTTGCAACCATTCTCCTCATCAAAGGGAAACCTGAAAGAGAATCCTAACTTTTTTCTTGTGATGTTGGTAGCACTTGAAAGTCAAGAGTAATAAGGGGGAAAGTCCTGTATCCCCTGCTTTACAGAGCACTGAGGGGTTGACTGGAACTGACTCACTGTGTAAACACGAGCAATTTGTTCTGTTTGCAGCCCTGCAGAGGGAGATGCTTTGAAATCCTTGTGTACAAATATTTGCAAGAAAATGACTTGAAATTTCTCCTTTAAGCAAAGTAAACAACCTTTTCAAGTGCCCTTGGTTTACCCAGCTGACAGACAGTGGAGCACAGACGACCCATTCTTGGCAAGTGCTGTGTGAAAGGAATTGGAGTTGGGCCAATGTCTGCTCACTTCAGGGGAAGCAAACACTTGAGCTTGACTTCGTTTTACTCCTATTCAACCTTTAAAATGTCAAATGGCTCGTTAGCCCGGGCGGCACTTTAACTGTAGGGCCAGGAAGGAGTGCTGGGCGGTGTCTGTGTTGAGGCTGCCGTTGTCCAAAGGATGTGTTGCCCCACGAGGTGGGGATTTCAGTCCTGTGCTGGCCTCATCTCGCTCTTTCCCGAGTTCATGTAACGTGTTTGGAGACATGCCCATGAGGAGCATTAGAGGACTGGTTGTTTCTCCCAAACAACCCAAACCCAGAAGCGCAGGGCAGAAACTCCATTCATAGGCAAGTGCAGCTTTTCCTGCCTCTCCTGTCCACGGGTGAAACACAGTTTTGTGATCAGGGTGATGCTAGTGTGGGCTGTGTCTGTAGGGCGGCAGAGCTGCACTCCCAGCACATGGTGCTGTGCAGGGATCTCACAGAGCTTGTGAACTTCATCTGAGACCCCCCCGGAGACTCCAAGGAGGGGGATTTATGGCTGGTCTGAGCTTAGGAGTAACCTTCACCCTTAATAAATAGAGATTTTTTTTTTTTTTTTATTCCCTGTTATCCTTGTTTTTCTTGAGAGAATTTTGGTTTAGTGTGTGCTGATAAAGATTTGGTCTTGCTTTTACAGCTGTCTCATTTCTTCTCAAGCATCCCCCTCAGAATATTATTTATTGCAGAGCTTTCTTTGTTCAAGAACCAGTCTGTGGAAAACCAAATGCAATATACATATATATATATAACATTTTAATAAGCATGCATAAAGTCATAGATAATTTATTTTCTTTCTTGAAATGTTGCCTTCTTGATCAGTGATATCTCAAGGAGGAGCAGTATAACTGCTGCTATTTTAAGCATCTGTGGTTTCAAAGTTTAACTCCAGTACAAAATTATTGCATCGGCTTTCCTCTGGGAGTATGACAGAAGTGTACAGATGGGCAGAGTGGAGAACAAATAATTACAAATGGTGGGAGTTATGACATCAAATGCAGACAGGAAAGGATAATGAAATTCCCAAAGATTTGAGTGGAACTGAGAATCCTGGGGTGTTTTAAGTAGCTGCTGGCTAGAGCAGCTCCAGCTTAGAATTCCTCCTGCTTGGCTTCAGTCCTGCACCCAGGGACACCTGTGGGGTAGGAGCAGAACTGCACCAGGTTGTTTGTGGGCTCCAGTAGCTGGTGCTGAGCCCCCAGTCCCTCCAGTAGACCCCAGTCCCTCCAGTGACCGGTGCCACAGGTCCCTCCAGCCCTGTTGTGCCTCGAGGAGCTGGCACCCAGTCCCCTCACACCAGTCCCCCCCAGCAGCTGACACTGTCCTTGCAGGACACGCAGAGAAGGGGTCAGGGAGTGAGACCAGAGGGAGAGTTAAGACCCCTAACCATGTAATAAGAAGAGGACAGCTCGTGGTGCTCAGGGGCAGGCTCAGGCACTGCCTGGCAGTGTTTGACAGGTGACAGGCCCTCCTTCCTTTGCTCCTCTGTGATTCAGTTCCCTGCATGTCCCTTCATCAGTTTGCAGAGTTCAGCAGCTTCCCCCAAACCTCCTGTCCCAGGGCCTCCGCACTGGCCCCTCTGATGATGCTGCAGCTTCTTCTTAGGCTGTCCATCAGCATGATGAGGGTTGGCTCTTGCCCAGTCTGTCTCTCTGCCCAGTGTGTTCATCACCTCTGCCTTTCTTACCCCATTTGATGAGGTCCTTGATCAAACAAGGGCACAGACAACCTCACCTTCCACATTCCCTTATGGAATCCATCATGGAGCGAAATCAAGAATGATGCTTAAGCAGCTCTTACCTTGGTGCACTGTTGCTGTTAGAGCTTCCTAGGAACATGTTTTTTGCATGTACAACCCGTAACCACCCTGTGCATGGCTCAGGAGCCACCAGCTGTGGTCATACCTGGGTAGGAAATCAGATTGGGAGTCCTGTGGTGGTCTTGTCTCTCCCCACTGTTGTCGTGACAGTGATCTCTTCTTGGCTGACCCGAGTGCAAGAGGGGCTCAAGGAGCACAGAGCTGCATCTTCTCCTGCAGGATGTGACCTGCCATCCCGTGTCATGTGAGAGCTTGGGCCTAGAGCAGATGTGTCCATGTGATGCGAGGGTCAGGGAGCGAGGGTGCTGCCCTGGGTTCTGTCCTACGGCTTCAGGGTGGCGAATGAAACTCAGTATTAACCCTAAATTATTAAATAACTCGATTTCTTAAATTTAATATTTTAGCTCCCTAAAATACTAGGTAAATAATTAAATATTAAAACAATACTTTTATTTCACATTGTAGCGTACTTTGAGTCGTTTATCAAGAATCCCCGGGCTAACCAACGGCTGCCAAATCTTTTCCCCTCCTGACTTCGTTCTTTCGTGGCGTTGTTCTTTGTTCCCCGCAGAGCCCCCGCCCGTGGTCCACGTCCCGCACAACGTGACGGTGCAGCCCGGGGAAGGGGCGATCCTGACGTGCGTGGCGCTGAGCGCGGTGCGCTACAACCTGAGCTGGGAGCGGGCCGGGCGGGACCCGCGGCGGGAGGAGCCGGGCCGGGTGCGGCTCCTGGCCAACCTGTCCCTGGAGGTGAGGGCGGCCCGCCTCAGCGACAGCGGCGCCTACAGCTGCACGGCTGCCAACGAGGGCGGCTCCGCCACGGCAACGGTGATGCTCAGCGTCCAAGGTAAGCCGCGAGTGCTCGGGACCGCTCTGCGGGGCGGGTTAGGACTGCCTGCCCAGAGAAGCTGTGCCTGCCCCAGCCCTGGGAGCGTCCAAGGCCAGGTTGGACGGGGCTTGGAGCCACCTGGGCTAGTGGAAGGTGTCCTTGCCCATGGCGGGGGGGGGCACTGGATGGGCTTTAAGGTCCCTCCCAACCCAAAACAGTCTGGGATTCCATGAAAAATGTCAAAACTGAAAAAGCATGAGTAAGACTGAACAACTTCTAGGTTTTTTTTCTGTTGCTGCATACCAGGAGAAAAAAATAAAAGGTATATGTATAAAGGCAGTAATTTGTATGGGAGCAAATCCTTTTATAATTTTAAAGTGCTGCACAGTTTGTGTGGGGTTTTTTTGTGTTTTTTTTTTTTTGGTTTGCCTTGGTCACATGGAGTTTTGAACTTGGTCCTTAGCTGCCTGTCTCTGGGTTAGGAGAGATGGAACTCAGAATCTTTTTAGGAAGAAAACTATTCTGCCTTCATGTAGGTGACTCCTACAGGATTTCTGCCTGCAGGTTCTTCTGGATCATGTTCTGTGCGGAGTGGGTGGCTTCGTTCATTCACTTTGCTGCACTAATTTTAGTACTTTGTTGGATGATGGAAAACTTAGAATTATGGAAAAAATAAATACTGAATGGAATTCTTGGCCTAAGGTGCCCAAAACAGAGAAAGGTCAAAAGTGGAGTTATAACACTTATTAATGGGATGTAGTTTTTCTTACAAGAGCATATTGGCTCCAAGGTGGAATAAGTAGTTGTGCAATCAAATGTGTAGGACCTACTTATTACAAAATACAGCAGAGTTATAACTTAATTTCTAACTTAACTTAGATTTCAATAGCTTAAATTTCTAACAAGGCTGAGGGGAAAAGAGCCATGAAAAGACCTCAACCCCCCTATATTTGAAAAACTTAGTTTTAAATGCTACAGGATTTTTCCATCAAGACACTCATTTAAGCATGTCAAAGGCAGCAAGAGAAGCACCTCCTCCCTCATTCATCTTTTCCTGGGATTTAGATTTTCCTCCCTAATGTCTGTAGGCCAGCTGGGAGCTTTAACTCAGTGACCAGATTGCTTCTGGCACTTTTTTTCTCTAGTGCAGCTAAAGAAGTTTTACTGCTGCCACAGCAGAATACTGAGTTTCAAATCACTTATCTGTGTATAATGATAACTGGGGATAGTCGGGAATGACATGTTGGCTGGTGCCGATACTGCTAACAGCTGTCAGATCATGGCTTAGAGAACCCTCTTGGGCACTTCAGGCTTAGGTCAGAATTGTGTTTTCTTTGATTTCTGGTGAAAGGTGCTTAGAGCAGAATAAATATGTAGGAAGTGCTGAGCTGCGGCTGAACTCAGGTCTCTGCAGCAGTGTCTGCCTCCATTTTTTTTGAAAAAGGAATCTACTGCCAACCTTTCCAAGAGCTCATGCAGGAGCTGAGTGGTATCCGAAGGCTTTGCATGCCCTGTTATTTTTCATCACTTTAATTTGCTTGGACAAAATGATTTCCCTCAGATTCCTGGAGGTACTTAGTGTGTGATTGTCATGTACAATTTGTAGTGCTTGGTAGGACCCAGAGCAGTTTTCAGAAACCAGTTTTTATTTGGCAGCAAAGAGTAAAGGGTGGCCAGATGTGAGACCAAAAGCTTTATGATCTTGCCATTATTAACATGCTGAAGAGGGAAATTTGAAGTCTTGCTAATTGATGGAGATGGGTTCGGGCTTTGTGTAGTTGCAAGTGATTCAGAATGTCAAATTAAATTCAGATTGAAGCCCTTTATTATTGTTGGAACAGTTCCATGTAGATCTCTGAATTTTTGATCGTAAGAGAATAAACACTGCGTTCATCCGCATCTTTATTCTGGGATGGGGGTTGAGGCACAGAACAAATGCTGGTGGCTCTAAAAATAGCCCGGCATCTGCTCTCCCTGCTGCAGTGGGTTGGAGTAACCCCTTGTTTTGAACTGGGTTTGGTGCTGCTGTTTCTGAGAGGGAACAGTCCCTGACTTTGGTGCCAGCAGCTGTGCAAACACAGGCTGAAATCTCCAGTGGGAGCTGCTCGTGTCCCCAGCTGTGTGCTCTGTGCTGAGGAGAGCAAACCACGGCCAGGCACTAATTGTGGAACTAATTGTTCCACACCAACAGGGGCCACAGGGCCTCTCTGTGCACTGGGGGTGCTCACAGTGCTCTGGGGGGGGGGGTCGTGGAACGCAGTTTTGATGAATTCCAAGGAGTATTGATGCTTACTGAGTCCTCAGAGCACGTGCTGCAGTTTGGGGGTTGGGAAATAGTGTCTCTCCATAGTGTGAGCTGCTCCAGTCCTCCCATGGGGCTGGTCTGGTGTGGAAACACCCATGAATTTATCAGGGGTTCCCTACTTTTCTAGGTGCCTGGAGGAGCATATTGCAGCCATGTGAGGCTAGAGATTGGCCGGGAGTGGGAACCAGTGATGTTCCTTTAAACCTGTCAGTGATATATTTCTCACTGAGTGCGATTCCATGAGCATTGAAACCTTTTCTTTCCTGATTCTTACGGCTTCGTGGGTGAAATATGAGTTTGCTGTTTGGATATTGGTCAGGTTGAATTAATATGGTACGTTGTGGTAGATTGTTTTGTTCTTGATGTTTTCGTACTGCGTAGATCTTCTACAGCTTTGCCTTGTGTTTAGGTTAGTGATAGTAGAGATGTTTGAGTTTAGTATCTGGGCATATGATGAACTGCAGCAGCAGGTTAGCAAGAAGGGAAGTCAGCACCCTGTTCAGATGGATTTCTTTATCTGAATGCATGGATGGAATAAAATCATATGTGCTGTACTCACTGTTCTGTCCACACCAGGGTGGGTTTCCTTTCCTTACGATTTAAAAATGTTTCAGTGCCTGTCTGGTATCACCGTCACAGTGATACCTGATTGCAGGTAGCACTGATAAATAATTCAGGGACCTGTGCTCCCAGCTGGGTGCTAGAACACAGAAATAATTTGGGGATCTGTACTAGAAGCACCTAAGCCACACCTGCAGGAAATAAGCACATTTATAGTGTGTTTTACCTGCCCACATGAGAAATAAAGTGTATGTTTGCCTTTGGACATCAAAGAATTGTCTGTAATAACAGTTTGAAAAGTGATCCTTTATCAAGGCAAGGGGTGACAGAAGTGCTGCATGAACAGTCACATTAAGAGTGGAATAATTCCAGGGAAGAAACTGCCCAGGAGGGTTAAAAGGAGAATTACCTCCTTGGCATAACCCTGAATTTTCTCTGTTCTTTTCTCTGAAAAGACACAATACAGAAATAAATGTGTTGGGCTTTGAGATTTCTCTGTGTGAGTGTTGTTCACTTAGATCCATGGATGCACACTGGGATAATGGGCAAGGAGGAAGTTGTTATACTCTACTGAGTTCTTTAAACACTGAGAAAACAAGAAAGGGAGTAAAATTGAAATATTACTTCTTTAGTTGCTGTTTCAGATTTAAAGTAAAACAAACGCGAGGTGTCTGTGCTAAAGAATGAAAAGCAGCTTAGTGCCTTCAGTGCTTCCCTCAAGGCTGTTTTTTGGAGCTGTCTGAGGCTTGGAGGACCCTTCTCTAGTGGAAGGTGTCCCTCCCTATGGCAGGGGGTGGAATAAATGATCTTTAAGGTCCCTTCCAAACCAAAACACTGTTGATTCTTCCCTCTGGCAGTGGGAAGCTCTTCACTGTGTCCTGTCCCTCCACCCCTTGTCCCCAGTCCCTCTCCAGCTCTCCTGGAGCCCCTTTAGGCCCTGGAAGGGGCTCTCAGGTCTCCCTGGAGCCTTCTCTTCTCCAGGTGAACCCCCCCAGCTCTCCCAGCCTGGCTCCAGAGCAGAGGGGCTCCAGCCCTCAGAGCAGCTCTGGGGCCTCCTCTGGACTTACTCCAGCAGCTCCATGTCCTCCTGATGTTGGAGCCCAGGGCTGGAGGCAGCTCTGCAGGAGGGGTCTCTTAAGAAGCTTTACATATGATCTGTGTTGTTTAAAGGGTTTTATTCTGCAGCCTTGAATGGGGTGGGCACTGTAAGGAGATTGTGCTTCTGCTTCCATCTACAAATCTTCACTTCTGTGATACAAAGAACAAAACAAAGGAAATTTAATTGACCTGACATACAGGAAAGCCCCTCTGTGTGTCTTCCTTTGGAGAGAGAACAAAATGGTTAATTGGTGGCAAATGTGGGCTCACTGTTTTTAGCCAGTATCTTATTCCAGCCGTGTATATTGACTTTTTTCTATTAATTTTATTACAAATATAATATTAATTAAGATTTGTTTTATCTTCTGCTCACCTGATAATATCATGCACGGGCAGCAGTGCCCCAGCACACTGTGTGATTGTCAGTGGAGACAGTTTCCTAAATCCCAGCAGGAGAGGAGACCCTCCTGGGGCTCGGAGCCTGCAGAATGACCCCCCCACTGGCTCTGGGCAGGATTTCAAAGCAAGTAAAAACAGCTGAGGCAGCTGTGCACATCATGAACCACTCGAGGACAGTTCTGTAACATGCAGCCATTTGTTGCCCCTTCGTGCCCCCTTGGATCTGGATTTAGTCCTGGTACTTCTGGGGAACTATTGGTCTGCCTTCCTCTGGTGCCTTTTCTCTGGGAGCTCAGAGGCTTCAGAGCTGTTACACGACACAGGAGGGACTTTTTGGGACTCTGCAGTTTTTATTGAACCTACAAGTGAATAACTGATGAAGTTGGGGAAGGTTATTATGCACCAGTTTAAGAAAGGAAATGACCAAGCATTAGCTGTGTTTATGATTTTGCAACTGTGCAAGTCAGCTGCAGTTTATTACTGACTTTCTTCCTTGGCAGTGCAACAGTGTGGGTTTGCATTCACTATTCTTACAGATCTCAGGCTCCTTTACAAGTTCTCATGTTTAGTTGATGAGTGAAAACAAAGTCCTGCCAGTTCTCTCCAGGTGCTACACTGCAGCAAAGAGTCTTCTACAAACAGCAGTTACATTTCTCTTTCAAAGAGAGGTTTATGTGCTTAATTAGGGGCAGACAGATAAGTGTCCATGAGACACCTACAGCTGGGAATTAGTCACGAAACTCAAACACAGAACTACACCTTGCTGGGTCAGCAGTGGCTCAGTTGATAACGCCTACAGACTTAATAACCTGTATTTCCTAAACTTGTGCTAGTCCTGATAAACCTCTTCCTGCAACAGAGGAAGAGATCTCCTGCTGTTCTTTGTGCTTTTAATTTGATGATTGAGCACTTGAAAAACCATCTAATATCTCATTATCTATCAGTCACTAATCCCCCTCTCTGTGCTGTGATTGGGAGGAGGAAGATAGTTTTCCAAGTTTTGTGTTGTAATGCCATTTGCCTAAAAACGTGCTGGCTAAACCCCAAAGTTTGTGCTCTGAAAGGAGGCAGAACCTGCCTTGCTTCTGTCCCGGGAGCAGCACAGTCTTCTGCAGGGAGGTTTTTCTTCCAGGCCAACACCACTGTGGTTTTTAGTGAGCAGCTTTGTAAGCAAATGGTGTTGCAACACAGGACTTGGACAGTAATCTTCCTCCAAGCAATGTAAGTCAAAACCCACGATATTAATTCTTCCCCAAAGGCATTTGTAGTAGTGCTCTGTTTCTGTCCATGATGGGGAAAAATGGATGCTATTCACTGGGACACAGGACAGCATCGCACCTCCACCTTGTCCTTGATGGATTAAACCACACCTAAACAGGTTGTGTGTGCTGGCTCTTACACACACTTTTGCTTAGCAGCCACCAAAACATATCAAACCCCATCTGGGTCTGTGGGATTGTGTAATTCCCCCCGATGAGCTGTGCAGAGCAGCCTTAGATGAGGCACCCCTAGGTTACACGTGCTTTGACTCTCCCACAGGACAGGCTCAGGCTTTTCCTCCTGTGGTTGCTACAGGAACAATCAGTCCCAGAGGAATTCAGATCAATACAGACTGACTAGCAAAAAGGCAGAGCTCCAAAGGAAGATGGATACTACTCATCTCACAGGAGCCAGTTTCATTCCTCAGCTTAGTTTTTACCTATGGGGATGGATCTCTTTTTTGCCACTATATCTAAGGCAAAATCACGTGTACCGTAGGACAAAGTGGCTGTTGCCACAGGAAATGGCTTTGGAGGTCACTCTGTACTGAGGAAATCTGTCTAAGGATCACAGGCTCACAGAACGGTTTGGGTTGGAAAGCACCTTGAAGACCAGCCAGTTCCACTCCCATGCCACGGGCAGGGACAGTTTCACTAGACCAGGTTGCTCACTGTCTTGCATTTGTTAAAATTATCTCTGTTGCTGCTTTTTTTAACCCCATCTCATAGGCCCAACACACCTGAACCCTGACTTACGGTGTTATAAAGGTGTTTTATGCTGGGGCTTTGGGGGACTGTGCCAGAGGAAGGCACAGTGGGCTCTGCCCTCATGGGATTGCTTTGTCACTGCTTGGAAACGGGCATAAAGTTATTGTAACCTGTGTTCTCTGAGCAGACATTTCTAATGGCTGGGTTTGATTTCTTTTGCTAGAGCCACCCAGGCTTGTCATTTCCCCCAAGAACCAGACTTTTACGGAAGGCTCTGAGGTGTCCATCAGGTGTTCTGCAACGGGTCATCCAAAGCCAACAGTCGTATGGACGCACAACGATATGTTTATTGTTGGCTCAAGCAGGTGGGAGTTACAGTTTTCTCTACTGCTTTTCATTTCCTACGTGAGAAGGCAGTTTTGAATAATGCCTAAATATTCTGGTTGTTTCCTCAGCCTTCACTTTTAGTAACTCTTTAGTTGCAATTACCTCATCTCTAAAATAGAAACACTTTAGTTCTCTTCTTCAGAAGGTCTGTTTTTCTTTGTAAAATAAATGCTTTTCGCAAAATGTGATGCTGTTCTCTGGAAGATATTGTTATTTATCATGAGAAAAAAACCCCAGCAATACCTATTTATAAACCATCTGGTCTTGCTGCTGTGACTGCTTCAAGTGTGGATATAACCACTGCTCTTTTTAATAATTTTGGTTGTTTCCCCTGTGTCTTCCCAGGTATAGACTGACCCCAGAAGGCACCTTAATCATAAGAAAGGCAGTTCCCAAAGATGCAGGAATTTATGGCTGCTTGGCAAGTAACTCAGCTGGGACAGACAAACAGACATCCACCCTCACATACGTTGGTGAGTGATGGAAACAACGCAGCGGAATTGAAAAGGCAAACTACTATATCATCAGGGACTACTGAAATGAGTGGAACCGGGCAGAAAACGCAGTGTCAGAAATTTCAGACAATGTGTGGAATGGCTCACAAATGTCCCCTTTTGGTTTCTGTTCCAACCTGACTGGTATTGTTAGGGGGTATTTGGGCCTTGGTGTTCTTACGCTGTTCCTAAGGTTAAAAAAAGCAGTTTTACTGTGGGGATAGGCTTGGGAACCTGAGTCTTTGGAAAAGGAATTGTGTTTCTGTATCTAAATACTTTATTAATATATTAATAGCAGAGTATTAAAATGTTTGATGACCAACATCTGAGTGGAGAAGGAGAGTGACTCCTAATGTTTTTACTTCCTACATAATGAAACTTTCCTGATTCTTTCCTTACATTCCCTGCACATTTTATCTGTGATTCAGATGCTCTGGGGCAGACTTTACTTTTCCAAGTTTCCCAGAGCTTATGACTTTTAATGCAATTATTCTTCTATATAAAAGGATGAAATAAGAGTTTTTCATTGTTTATATCTTAGAAAAAAGCTATTTTTTTTTTATCCTATTTCTTTTTAGAGGGTCCAACATTGACTGTAGTTCAGAGTGAAATTCTGGTTGGTCTTGGAGACACGACTGTTATGGAATGTAAAACAACTGGAATCCCGGCCCCCCAAGTTAAATGGTTTAAAGGTTTGCTTGTTGCTTGGTGTTCGATTTATTTAGCAGCAATATGTAGAACAATGATCTGGGAGTAACTTCATTTCTCTCAGAAGCTCTTTGTATTATTCAACCAGTGACAGACCTGTAAAACTCTGTAAATCTAGAATAAATGGCATTGGCTTCTAGGGCATAAATTCCTGCTCCTATTTAAATACAGTGAATTTTTTTTTTTGTAGCATAGTTAATTAAAGGGAGAAAAAAAGCTGAGCCTCTTGCCCACTTAAATAAGGTTCATTCTTATGTCAGAAAATGTTTAAGTTATATGCTGCAAAAATCACAAAACCTTTTTCTGTAGCCTGTGATGCCCTGTTTTCATGTAACCTCCAATTGGAGAGGGAGAAGTACCACCTGACACGCTGCCCTAATGCTGATCTCTGCCCAGAGCTGCTTGGGTTTGTGTTTCCCTTGTGGAACCAACTAATAAAAAAGGATGTATCTAATGTGGTGATGATTTTTTCCGCTCAGCTGAGTGGGAGTCAGAGTTCTCATCTGTTGAGTTCATACAGCCGTGTTGAGACCCATCTCAAACTTGGGCACTGTGTTGTTGGACTAACTTTGATAAATGCAGCTCTGATGTTGATATATACAGTTATATTGCCTTTTTCTCTCTGGACTTAGGTGACTTAGAGTTGAGGGCATCAGCGTTTCTCATTATCGATCCTCACCGGGGACTTTTGAGGATCCAGGAAACACAAGACCTGGATGCCGGTGACTACACCTGTGTGGCCTCCAACGCTGCCGGGAGAGCCTCTGGCAGGATAACTCTGGATGTTGGCTGTGAGTAACCTGCAGCCTGGCTGGGGAACACTCTGATTCCAGTTTCTGCACTGGGCAGCGAGTGGTGCCCTGGTTCTCTGAGCCTTCCTCACAAATACCTGTAAACCTGCGTGTGTGCTGGGAACACCTTTTGGGGGTGGTTTCTAGGCTGTTTCCCTGTCCCATTTGGACTCCAGCTCAGAATCATAGACTGGTTTGGGTTGGAAGGGACCTTAAAGATCATTTTGTTCCAGCCCACTCCTCGATTCTTTTGGAAAGCATAAAGTTATGGGGAGGAAGAGAGAGGCAGAGGAGGAGGAAACTGTTCCAACCCTGACATAACAAAATGTGCATATAGAGAATTTATTACACAAACGTGAATTATTGTGAGAGGTTGTTGTAACTCAGCCTTTCCTCTCCTCTTTTCCTAATTCTTTCCACCTGCTTGTGGCCTGTTCAGTGTTCCTGTCAGGGACATGCACCTTCTGAAACAATGAGGAGAGGAGAATTTAATGACCCTAACACTGGAGTATGCAGGGCTGTGTGATGCGGGTGGCTCTGTCTTCATTTTTATGAGATGTTTACCCCATTTCTGAGCTCCCAATGTAAGAACAGAGCATGCAGGGCTGCTCCAAATGTTCCTAGAGTTGGGAATGTCAGAGTAAATTGTGCATAATGGGACATAAATTGAGGTCACCAGTGGTGTGAGAAGATGTGAAGGTCGTGTTGAACCCCAAGTCACCCTGTGTGTGTTTTTGCGCAGCTCCCCCCGTTTTCACGCAGGAGCCCATCGATGAATCCGCGGATCTGGGCTCCAACCTGACCCTGCCCTGCTACGTGCAGGGTTATCCTGAGCCCAGAGTCACCTGGAGGAGGCTGGATGGGGCTCCCCTGTTCTCCAGGCCCTTCACTGCCAGTACCACCAGCCAGCTCAGGACGGGGGCTCTGGCCATTCACAGTAGGTACCCTGAGCTTGGACACAAAACCTTCGCGGGGGAGCGGGACATGTGCAGTGCTTTGGAGTTACTGCACAACTTGGTGAAAACACTGGATTTTCATCCCGAGTTGCGTTTCTGATACTGACTTCATGTTGACATGCAGTTCATTTTCACATGAGTTTATCAAATGGGTTGTGTTTGGTCATTGGCTTCACTCTTCATGCAAGTTATATCTTTGTTTAAATATCTGGGGGTTATGTATTTTTATTTTTGGTATTTTTTTGAGAGAATTGGGGTTTTTTTGTTTGTTTTTTTGTTGTTTTTTTTTTTTTCCCTTTTTGTTTTGTTTGTTTGAGTTTTTGGAGAGAATTGGTTCTAAACTCACTATTTCGGACCAGTCCTAATTTGGGTAAGAACAAGAAAACTCTGCAAGTGGCTTGGTGATTTCAATTATTTGGCAGCATTTCAGTCACCCTTACACTAAGCGATGCTATTCTGCTTTCTTAATTAGCTTTTTAATTCCTTTCTAGCCAGTGTCAGGTGGGGTGAAGCAGTTCCTCCCTACTGTGTGCACAGGGACTTTTTTGTGGGTGTCTGTTCATGTGCAGAAATGTTGCAGTGTGTACTGGGCGATATTCCCTGGTCAGGGCACTCCATGATAGTGTAGAGGTGTGTATACTACTGTATATAATTTGTGGGCTCATTTCAGATGCTGCACTCAGATCTCTCTTTCACCCCTCTAGATCTGTGGGTCAGTGATGAGGGGATTTACATCTGCGAAGCTGAGAACCAGTTTGGGAGGATCCAGTCCCGCCCTGCCACGGTCACAGTGACAGGACTGGGTGAGAGTGGGGATGTCAGTGGGAGCTGGGGGGGGGTTTGGGGGTTATGTCCATTCCTGCTGACCTGTCTGTGTGCTGTACTTCCATGTCAGCCCCACGCACGGAATTAGAAAGCATTTACATGGAATATTGTAATTGATTTCAGTGGATTTTGCGTGTTAGAGCATTTGTCTTTTGACTGGCTGCACTAGTTGGAATTAGTTCCACCTGCATGTGTAAACGCAGACCTTAAGCAGGATTTGTCCTGTCTTCTCTTTCTTGTTCCTAAGGGAATTTATTGAGGAATGAAAAATCACTGTAATGATGGATGATAATGATGGAGCTTCTGCCATTTAATTCATCCTTAAAAAAAACCAAAAAAGGCATCGATGAATGTGCTTGTGCCAGTGTTGGTATAACTGTGAAGGAACCTTTGTGATCCAACAGGACAAGAAATGACAACAGAATCCCAGAATCCCAGAATGGCTTGGGTTGGAAGGGACCTTAAAGATCATCCCAGATTTTCTGCTGGGCTCTCACCTCTGTTCTAATCCTTGATAATTTTATGCCCAGAGAAATGACCACTTCTTTTTTGTCCTCTGCAGACCTGCTACTTTTGTTCTTCAGTATTTTGCCCCAGTAAGGAGAAATGAACTTGGTGTCAGGGAACATGAGTACTCAGGGAAACCCTTGACTGAATCCAGTTTCAGCTAAGGATCAATCTGCATGTATTTTTCCAGCTTCCCTTCTCTCCTGTACTACCCCACCGCTACACTGGTTTCTCTTTTTTTCCCTGCCTTTATTGTAATTCTAATTTAATTTAATACTTTATGTGGAAATATAAAATTTCCTAATAATTTCTTCTCATTCTTCCTTTTGTTCAAGTCACACCTCTGATTGGAGCAAGCCCAGCCACAGCCAATGTCATTGAGGGCCAGCAGCTCACTTTGCCGTGTGTTCTGCTCGCTGGGAACCCCATTCCAGACAGGAGGTGGATTAAAAACAGTGTGGTGGTAAGACTGCTTTGTTTCTTGTGAGATTTACTGGCACAGAAAAGCTCCAACTGACATTTCGAGGCACAACATCAGCTTGGTTTGATTTACAAAAGTTAACGTGATCACTGCCCGTGCTGGGGGAGCTCTGACCCTGAAGCACAGATGAGGGAGTAGGAGAAGTGAAGGTCTAGAAAATAACTGTGAACCAAAGTATTGGTGATTTGTCCTTTTGTCTAATATTTTGCTTCCATTTATGCAGTTTTGTGGCTCATAAATCTCAGCCTTGGGCTCTGAATATGGGAATGCTAGTGGGATGTACCTACCAGAATGACGTGCTAGAAGTTAAACTGTGGCAGTTAAAAAGCTTTTGTTTTCCATTTTGTTTTGGTTTTTTTTAATAAACATACCTGAACATTTCTGTAGGTTTTTAAGTGTTTTAACTTCATGACTATTCCCGTTGCTGATGGGACGAGATAAATGCCAGTCTCCCTGTTCCATGTACTCCTTTCCTAGTGGTTCTCTACTTGGAGCACGAATAATGAGTGTGCTTTCTTTCCCCTTGGGAGCATACCATTGCCAGTTTCCTGCTCCTGCAGACAGAACTTGATGATCTGTAAGGTCCATTCCAACCCAACCCATTTGGAGATTCCAGAAGGGTGATGTAGACACCCCACCTGGGTTAGTTGTCTCCATGAAACCTAATTTCTCCAGTAGTGAAATTACTGACTTCACATCCCTGTGGAGCTGCTCTTTGTATTGATTGCTCATTTCTCCTTCAAGTCCTTTCTCCACAGCTGGAATTAAATTGATTGTGCCAGAACCTGGCAGAACTGGGCCCTTGCTGGAGTTTTCTGCTCAGTTTTGGTGCCTCTGGAACCACTGGCTTTTCCTCAGGCAGTGTGAGTGCAAGGAGGGAGGGGAATACTGACAGGATCCTCCTTGTTGAGTTGCTAATTCCTCTGTGTAGTAGAGCTGATCTCCTGTCATTGTAAGCTGGTGGGAAAAGCTGCGCTCCAGGGAAGGTGTTGGAGCAAGTTGTATTTAGAGAAGAACTCATGTTCTGAATGTGACTGGAACAACTTTACCTTCTAACAACCCTCCCGTGAGCTCAGGCTGTGCTGCCGAGCTCAGGGATCTCTGACATTCCTGTAGGATATAGAACTCTTGAAGGGTTAGTCTTTGGTGGAAGTCATAATTGTCCTTCCCAATGGTTTGCTGGAGGGCTGATCTCTTCTATTTGATTGATATGGAATTTGGAAGGTTTTGGTAACTGTAAAGAAAAATGATCTGCCTGTGGAAGAACAAGTCATTGCACTCGTCAAGAGCTGATCCGTGACCAAGCTGAATTACTGGAATCACCAACTCAAGTGCAGTGAAATAATTCAGCTGAGTTTGGTTCTGCTTCATTAAAAGCATGAGAGGCAGCTCTGGATGTGCTGTTGCAGAGCAGAGTTGCTCTTGCAGATCTTAATCTCGCTCTAGCAATAAATACGAGGTGCTACCAAAGTTCTTCATTAAAATCGGCTTTTCCTGAAAGATGCGAAGTAGGAAAAGCTCTAGTGAAATTCTCCAGAAACAAAGGAGTTTTAGGAATGTGAAATAATCAAGTGAGGGCATACTGCATCCCAAAATAAATATTATCCCAAGTATTTTCGCCAGTAAAATGTTCCGTCCCTCTTTCGGCAGCTGGTGCCCAACCCTTACGTGAGTGTCCGGAGCGATGGGAGCCTGCACCTGGAAAGGGTTCGGCTGCAGGATGGGGGGAATTACACTTGCATGGCCTCTAACGTGGCTGGGACTAGCAACAAAACCACTGCTGTCAATGTGTATGGTAAGGAACAGTCCCCTGCTTTTGGGGTGGGTCAGAGGAAGGGGTGACACTTGCCGCCAGCAGCTTCACCAGAGCTGGGTAGTTAACTAATTTCTCACATTCCTCTTCTGTAACGGTGTTACTTTGTAAAGGAACATGGGGGGGAAATTGCACTGCACGGGGAAGAGTGTTTTTAAAGTATATATTGGTTTTAAAGTAAAATTGAGCACCACTGTTTTGTGATCATAAAACATCCTCATTTTTAAACACCTCCAAAGGCGGGGCTGTGCATTCTCCATCTTTATTAGCAAGTGGCACTTCCCTGGAATCCCATGAAAAGTGCTGTCTGAGTGGTTCAGAAGTGGTGTAGGGAAGCACAGCTCCTGGGAGAACTGGAATGAAAGAAAATGAGTTATGAGTTTTGGCAAGACTCATAATTTGTTTGTTGGTTTTGGTGTAATCCCCATTCTCCTCCCCCTTATTTTTTCTCTTTAATTAAAACATACCAGAAATTGCACTGACAGCAAGACAAAGTGTTAGCACTGTGGTGTAACCCATCTGTATTTCAGCTGAAGATATTTGTGTTAAGTCTGTGAGGCCAGAAGCCCTTCATGGTTTCTCACATGTTAATTTTGCTCACATGTTAAATTAATCATGGGAGATTTATTTTAAGCTTCTCTGAAGATTCTGGAGCATCATTTTACGTTAAGAATAGCTGTAAATCTTTAATACAGGCAAGTACTCATAAGGTCTTCCCTGTCAACACTAGTTTTTTTAATATTTCAGAACTTGAGAACAAACAGAAACACCTTTGTAAGTGTTCAGATATTTCTAGGTTTTGTTATTGTAGCTTTAAATCTGATCTTATTTTTCTATTGTTAATTCAAAGGCAGCTGAGTTGAGCAAGGGAGCAGGGATTCTTGTCTCTTGTTACTGATTTTGGGAAGTGGAGCCTAAAATGTTGGCAGAGGATAATGTGACAAAGCCTTACTGAAGTAATTGCCGTCAGTGAAATACCTGCAGTCAAGTTAAGACTGCATGTACCTAATGCAGTGATCAGCCTGTGGCTTTCCTGCTTTGCAGTGAACAGGAATTTATTCTCTCCCAAAAGGCTGGAGAGTGGACGGGAGGGTGGCTGCTCGTTGTCCCTGTTAGGGTCGCAGAAGAGGCTGAACAGTCCCAACCCCTGCTGCCTGTAGGAAGTAATAACTGCATATAAGGATAATTTTGTAATAGCCGTGCCGTGGCCTGAAATGTCTTGTGCAAGTCTTCAATATTTGCATTTGTTTGTAGTCCTGCCTGTCATTCAGCACGGGCAGCAGATATTCAGCACCATTGAAGGAATCCCGGTAACACTGCCCTGCAAAGCGAGTGGAGTTCCCAAGCCATCCATTGCCTGGTCCAAGGTAATTCCTCACCTTTGAGCTGGTTTGTGGTCAAAGATGAACCGAACACTTAGTTGGCGTGAAAACTGTATTGAAGGAACATAGCCCGAAGTGTCAGTTGTGAGGGACCTGGAAAACTCTGTTTGTTCGGAACTGCTCTGGTTTCTCAGAGCAGAACTTTTGGCTGTGCTCCTGCTATAGCTCCGTGTTCCTGTCTTTGGAAGGGCTGTATCTTGGTGTTTTTTTAACGCTTCAGAAATTGTTCCTGTTGGGAGCTGATAATTTGAGATTAGGCAGCCTGCCACAGATTGAGGGTTCATTTTTCTCTCGGAGCTTAAGGAGGACTTTTTCCTCTGAGGAAAGTGTATCTAATAATGGCATCCTGTCACTTTTCAGCCATATCCTTGACACGGTGTCCACTGAGGAGGACCGACCTCAGTCTTTCAGGGAATTTCTCTGAAACTCAGGCTCTTTTTCCCCCCCTATTTGAACAGGATAATTTCTGGTAGTAAGAGTTATTTGGGGTATGTTCCAGCTCATGTGATATGGCTGTGAAGGCGCTGTGGGGCCTCAGAAGTTGTGCAGATGTAGCTGATTGGGACCATGTGAAACAGCTTCATTTTAAAGAAGGAATAGAACATAGTTAACTGTTGGCTTGGGAGGGAAGAGAACATGGGAGGTGTGGTTTTTCTTAATTATCACTTAATAACATTCAGTGCAGACAGGGAAGAATCTGCTGACAGACAGTTTATATAATGTGTACAAGATCCATTTTGACATCAGAAATGAATGGCAAAAGTAACTCAGTTTTAATCCTGATTTTTTTTATTTTTTATTTTCTTTCAAGAATTGTGGTCTGTAAAATGTAGCAAGTTTTCTGCATAAGGGTCCCTGTGTTTCTGCTCTTGTTACTGCTTAGAAGGTGACGCTCAAGGGCTGCCACAATTTAGTAGAAGTGAATTAGTTTACAGAAATGGAATTTTGGGGCCAAGTTTCTGAGTTAATATAAAATGGTTTTTCCCCAGAAAGGAGAAGTGATCCTTGCCAGCAACGTGAGGTTCTCTGCGGGCTCAGACGGCAGCCTGTATGTGGTGTCCCCCGGGGGTGAGGACAGTGGAGAGTACACGTGCAGTGCCACCAACGCCGCCGGCCACGCCACCCGCAAGGTCCAGCTCACTGTCTATGGTGGGTGAGCGCTGAACTCAGCCAGGGTCCTCTGTGCCCCCCCTTGTGTTTGCTTTGGGTGGTAAAACCCCCTCAGGTGGGTTGGGAACGACACACCCACCCTGCACGTGGGGTTTAAACCCATCTCTAGTGAGTTGGATGTAATTTCGTATTTTATGGAAGTGGATAAGAGGCATCTGTGTAGGAACAGGATTTCCCACTGATAGAAGAATGAAGATCCATTAATCCCACCAGTCCCAAACCTTCCTGCCATCTCTCAGTATTATTAAAACTTTGGTTTAGGTGTAGGTAAGCTTTGTGAGGCTCTTACTGGTTGTAGTTACTGGTGCTGCAGTGTAAGAGTTCAGGGAGTGGTTGCAAACTACCTGTGCAACACAGAGCTCAGCATATGTATCTGTTCTATCCAGCTTTTTGAGTGGATACTCCAGTCTTTCTGGTATTTGTGGAATTGCGTGGAGGCATCAGCCCGTGCCTGAGCTACATCAGCACTGCAGTGATTTATCTCTGCTGCAGACAAGTCATTAAAAATAGGATTGGAATGCTTTTTAGCTGATAAAAAAGTAGATGTTTGCTCTGAAGTCAAATTGCGTGGTGTTGCATTTGTGCAAAGGTGTTGATTCATTGCAGCTTCTTAATGTGTTCCATGTTGTAGTGAAACCCAGAGTGTCCAGGCCTGGAGACCAGCAGGGAAATGCACCCATTGAGGTCTCAGTGACGGCAGGGGAAGATGTCACCCTTCCCTGTGAAGTGAAGAGTTTGCCGCCCCCCATCATTACCTGGGCCAGAGAAATGCAGCTCATATCTCCCTTCTCCCCAAGGTAACAGTGTTTGATGAAAAAGAAAGGGAAGTGAAATCGCCTCTAAAAGCTTTCAGGATTGTGGAAGGGTGGGTGACTTCGGAATGCCTCAGGATCGCTCAGAAGGTGTTGCATTGTCCTGCCTGATGACTTCTTGTGCTGGGTCTTGAAACCCTCTTTCCCAAGGATACATCCCTGCACATCTCCAGTTCCCAGGGTGCTTGTGTGCAGTCTCGGGGGCCAGGATGAAAGAGATCCTGTTTTGTTTGTACTGTGGTGGTGCCCGGAGACCCACATCATCTGGGCACGATTATAGAAGTTTAAAAACTGGTTTTCTTTTCTTATGCACTTCACATTTATGCTCGGGGGAGCACTGTCTGTGATTCATCGGAGTTCTGGGCTGTCAGCGGGACACAGATGACAATAAATGTTTGGGTGTGCTCACAAGGGCTTGTTGCTCACCATGTTTTGGATCCAAAGCCTCTCCAGATATTCCTGAACACATGAAAGCACAGTTAATGATTGTGAAGTGTTGAGCTGACAGCCTTAGAGAACGAGGAGCTGGGACTGTCCTGTGTGCAGTGTGGAGCAGGGTTGGAGTTCTCCCTCGTTATTTTAGTGTGGTCCAAAACAAGGGAGGAGATGAACAGCTGATTATCCTTGGATGTTCCCCACTGAAGTGCCTGGTACTGTCATGGGCTGTGCTGGTGCTTTCTGGTGTTCAAGGTCCCTCCAGCTGTATCCATAGAACAGGGAATGACAGGGCTGGGCACAGGCGCTCTGTAGTGATGGCTGTGCCTGTTGGTGTCTCCCAGTGATCCATGGGAGCATCAGCCGGTGTCTGAGCTGAATTAAGGAATCAGACAGACGAGCCTCTTTCCCTTGTGGCCAAATCTGCATGTTGGAGCCATTCCAGTGAGCCTGGGACAGCCTCCACAGCTCTTTGGCCACCGTGTCTGGTGAAGGAGGCTTGTGCACAGGCACTTGGGTTGTTGGTAGTAATCCATGTGGAATTCTCTGCTGTGTCCTGTGAGCACTTGCCTGCACTAACAAGTCTGCATTTCTGGTCCCTTACTTGTCCTTGTTTTACCTCAGGAGACATTGATAAATTAGGCTACTAGCTCATAGCTGTTGTGGTGAGATCCAAGTTATCCAGAGTAACAGAAGTCCAGCTCAGCCCATTCCATAAAATTGTTTACAGAAGGCAGCAGAAGTTAAAGATTAATCCAAACAAAATGGTTTGAGACCACCCAAATATCATGTTAGCAATGTGTACAGTAAACAAAGGAAGAGGGAAATCAGAAAGGAAGAGACTTTTATCAGAAAACAAATGTAATTACTGGACAAAATCAAGGGGGAGAAGTTGCCCCAACGATTTGTCTTTTGGGGTTGTTAAAAAAAAAATGTTTGGAAAGATACGGGCAGGAAAGAAGGAATCAGGAGACATTGGCTCAGTTGGTGGGAGCCTGGTGTGGATAATGCCAGGGTTGCAGGTTCAGTCCCACTACGGGCCATTTGCTTAAGAGTTGGATCTCAGATGATCTCTGTGGGTCCCTTCCAACTCAATTCTATGATTCTGTGATTTCAGACAGACTTTGGGTGGCCTGGAGAAATTACACTTCCCTTTCCTTCTGTTTATCTCTCCAGTCACTTCAACCCCAAAATTCACCCTTTATGTCCATATGATAACACTGCCCTAATTAGTGCCACAGAAAGGAAGATGGATGACACCACCACTTCTCACTAACTCTGCCTAAATTCTGTCTGTAACCTCGAGTGCTCGGCTTGAATTTCTTCTTAGAACCACAGAATGTGTTGAGGTGGGAGGGACCACAGGGACCATCCAGTGCAACCCCTGGCCCTGCACAGACACCCCAACAATCCCACCCTGTCCCTCAGAGCGTTGTCCAAACCCTCCTGGAGCTCTGGCAGCCTTGGGGCTGTGCCCACTGCCCTGGGGAGCCTGGTCAGTGCCCAACCACCCTCTGGGGGAAGAACCTTGTCCTGAGATCCAACCTGACCCTGCCCTGACACAGCTTCTTGTCAATTCTTAGCTGTCGTTTTTTTCTTCCCTCCTCACTTACTTTCCCTCTCTCCTACAGAAGATGATTTTGTCTCAGCTGGCCAATGTAGCTTCTGATGTTACAAACCTCTGACAACAACTGTAGGAAAACTCAGTGCTATGTAGGAAACTATTTACTGAGGAAAAAATGACAATTCCTACAAATATCAGAAGTGCCAGTTTTGCATCAGAACCTCTCTTCCGTCCTGAATCAACCTGATAGCATTTTTTGCCAGGATGATGCAGTATTAGAAGTTATTTAACTTTCTGACCTCGCTGACCTGGGCTGAGCAAAAACTTTTGAGCTCCATTTCTCTGCCTCCTACCACATTTTAATATGTCTTATAAATAGCTAGAATTCAAATTTTGTAATTTGGACCTTAGATTTTAGGTGTTTGCTGCGTATTCTGAACGTAGTGGCTCAGTAAGGAGAAAAAAGGAGTAAATGTAAGTCCTAGTTGAGTGATGTGGCACAGAATGCTGTTATTTCAGCTCACAGCAGTCGTTAGCAGTGTGTAATTAGAGGTCATTCACCTCTCCATACATGTTTATATGGTTTATCTGCTTCTTATTTTTCCAGACACACTTTCCTACCCTCGGGGTCAATGAAGATCAGTGAGACCCAAGTTTCAGACAGTGGAATGTATCTCTGTGTCGCCACAAATATTGCTGGGAACGTGACCCAGTCCGTGAGGCTCAGTGTACATGGTGAGTTGGGACTCCCAAGATTAATCAGCCACAGGTTTCCACATGGAATTTTGCATCATACAGAGCTTCTCCTTCCCTTCCATCATCCTATGTCACTCCCTTGTCTCTCCCCTGCTCTCCCCACACTGGGGCCCCAACCTCCTTCTCTTACCCACTCACACAATGACACGTCTGGAAAAATGTCACTTGTTATTGTTTCAGACATTCTTTTTAAGTCTTTTTATTGCCAACGATCCCTAGAAAGAAAAACATTGTGGCAAAAGACTTAGGGTGGATTTATATTATTCTTTAGGACTGGGAAAATCACTTCCAGCCATATTTTATCTCCCTGTCCGAACTTGTGTTTGTAAGAATACAAAGATCAGGGATTAGGGGAAGGAAATTAGAAT
The DNA here is from genome assembly GCA_013396775.1 of Cephalopterus ornatus. NCBI lineage: Eukaryota > Metazoa > Chordata > Aves > Passeriformes > Cotingidae > Cephalopterus > Cephalopterus ornatus. The sequence continues at coordinate 121,488 of VZRE01012646.1, read as the reverse complement.
GTCAAAAGGAAAATGTGATTAACTTTATCCTAAAAGCTTTTGAATTGTTTTGTGTTATGAGGAGCCAGTACCTACAGCTCTTCAAGTGTGCTCAGAGTATTGCAGTGCTCATGGGAGTCATGCAGTGGAATTTGAAATGTGACTTCTTCAAATAAGTCAAGCACCAGGATATGCAGAGAACATGCAGGTCTGCTTCTGTAGTCTCCTGAGGGAATTTGGTTTCCGTGAACAAAGGACATTTTCTAGAATAATAAAAGTGGAGAAGAATTTCCTAGGATCATAGAATGATTTGGGTTGGAAGGGACTGTTAAAGGTCATCCAGTCCCACCCCCTCCCACACCTTCCACTAACCCAGGTTGCTCTAAGCCCTGTCCAGCCTGGGCTTGGACACTTCCAGGGATAGGGCAGCCACAGCTTCTCTGGGCAACCTGTGCCAGGGCCTCCCCACCCTCACAGGGAAGGATTCTTTCCCAATATCCCATCTAACCCTGCCCTCTGGCAATGGGAAGCCATTCCCTGTGTCTTGTCCCTCCATCCCTTGTCCCAAGTCCCCCTCAAGCTCTCCTGGAGCCCCTTTAGGCCCTGGAAGGGGCTCTCAGGTCTCCCCAGAGCCTTTGCTACCTTTCTCCACGTGAACACCCCCAGCTGTCTCTGCCTTAAGAATGATTTCCTACGTTGTTTTCTTCCCATATCTGTGACTGCCTTTGTGTTCCTCCCAGTCCCTCCCAGGATCCAGCGTGGGCCTCGAGTCCTGAAAGCGCAGGCTGGGCACCGCGTGGAGCTTCCCTGCAGTGCCCAGGGGGTCCCTGCCCCGTCAGTCTCCTGGTTCAGGGGCAGGAGTGCCGTGCCCGTGGCTGGGGGGCAGTTCCTGCTCGGCCTGGCTGGAGCCCTGACCATCAGCAGCGTGCAGCCCCCTGACGCTGGCACCTACACGTGTGTCGCCAGCAACGCCGCTGGCAGTGACACGGTGGAGGTCACGCTGCAAGTGCAAGGTATTTGTGCTGGACCGTGGTCCTGCTCCTGCCTGGCCAGGAGGGATCTCATGCCAGTGCTGTCTGCTGGGTGTTTGGGAAGGTAGTGCTCTTCCTTGCTGACTGTTACGTGAAGCAAAATCCACATCTGTTTTAGATGTTATGTCCTGGTGTTAATGAAGGAAAATTAGAATAAGCAAATAGTTTTTGGAGAGTTTGCAGAAGTAAGAAAAAGGATCCCTCTTTATATATGTATTTAAGTAACAAAATCCTCTTGAAATGGTGATGGGGTAACAGTGATCAATGTGCCAATTTAAATCCATTGTGTAACTCCTCACCTGACGGGGTCACGGACATCAATGGAGCATGACTGACTTCAGCTGAGCAGGAACTATTTCTTCTTTGCAATAGTCTGAAGGCAATGTTCTGATCCCTTTGGATTAGAGGTGCTGAGAAACACTTTTTACAGACAACAAAGAACTCTCAGTAACTTTATGTAATTATAAATAATACTCTCTGTGTATTCTCAGCCTGCACACACGTTTGAAATGAGACTCAAGAACAAAGGATGGCAGTAGCACTGATGTTTGGGTGGGGAAAAACAGTTTCAGTAGTGTTTTTCAGATTATTCAGAAACACTGTCTTCAAAATAAATACAGCAGGTTTTCAAGAGAACCATTTTCAATCACATTTGAAAGCCTCTTTGTATTGCTTGCTTCCTCAATATTCCCGTTGAAATAAGACTGCTTGTATGATACACGTTCCAGTCAGTGTAAAGAGGGTTATTGGAGTCTGACCTTGTGTGGATGGGAGAGACTGAGTGTTGTGTACTGCCAAACTGTATTTTTACATTTGGGAGCAGAGGTCAAGAAGTTTTTTGGGTCTGATTTTCTTCCAGAGTCTCCCAGTATCGAGGATCTGGACCCTCCATACGACAGTCCCTTCCAAGAGAGGGTGGCAAACCAGCGGATGGCATTCCCATGTCCTGCAAGAGGTGCGTGCCACTGCTCCCACTTCCAGAAGTACCTTTTGCTGTTGACCTTTGAAAATTACTAAGTTCCTTTAAAAATGTCCAATCCACACAGTATTTTCCATATATACTTTATTTGGAAAAATTCAAACTCATGGTAATTTAAATAACCACCGTGTGTGGAAGTTTTGTGGAAAGTCATTGCAAGCCAAAAGGGTTTTACAATGTTTGGGACTAAGATTTTTCATGTTAAAATCATCCTGTAGCAGCTGGGCCTTCCTCTTGGACATGAGTTGTCCTTCCAGTAAGACTTCCCACAAGCAGCAGGAATTGTCTTGAACCTTTCTTGTTCTGAGCTGAGCGAAGCGTTTGTGGCAGCTTCACCTTTTCCTTGTTAGGTATTCCAAAGCCTGCCATCAAATGGCTGCATAACGGGAGAGAGCTGACAGGCAGAGAGCCAGGGATTTCGGTTCTGGAGGATGGGACGCTGCTGGTCATCGCTGCTGTCACCCCCTCGGACAGCGGGGACTACGTGTGTGTGGCCACCAACGAGGCTGGGAGCACTGAGAGGAAATACAGCCTCAGAGTGAATGGTAACAAATATAACCCTTGGGAACTGCTCTGGAAAAATCCCTTTTATGTTGCTGTTGGAAATTGCATGCCCCAGATCTGCTCGTGTGTCGTTAAATGATAAAATCTGATCTGAGGGCTTGCATTTCTATTATTCAGATTTATTCAGATGTTTTCTGTATTTTTTTCTGTGGTTTCTGTTCTCCGTGACTTTATGCACAAACCATCTTAGTTTTGCTCAAGGAGCCAGGTGCATCTCAGACTAATTATACTTGAAATCTTCCATGCAAATAACAAATGAAGACTTTTGTACTGCAGAGATTAAAGATTGGGGGATAGATCTGCATTTCAGACCTAAATATGAGAAGAGTTATTTATCTGATTAAACATAGGATAGGAGAACTCTTGTTCCTGGTATTCTTCTTCCAAAATCCTAATTAGGAACCAGAAACTTCATGGGTGGCCTTGAGGTATTGATTTGTACAGAGCACTTTTATTCCAGCCTTGTTCACTTCCCATTAGAGTGCTGATGCCTGAGCAGGATTATATCCTTATCTTTATTCTGAGAAAAGCAGGAATTCCATCTTGTGCCAGCGGGACTCATCAGTGGGTTGGAATTTTCTAATCCACCGCATAAGGCCATTCTGTTTGCATCCATAGTGGGATAAATATTAATTATAATTAAATATAAATAGGTTCTGGAATATGACTGGAGCAGTGAAGAGGAAGGATGATTCTGGAATCTTCTTCCTGTGCTAAACAAATGTTGCTGAACAAATAACAGGAGATTTAAAGATTAAATTTAAGATTAAATAACATTAAGATTCAGTATTAAGATTAAAAATGTTGATTATTATTCTGTTGGAGGGAATTTCCCCGGGAGTCTGTTACTGGGCAAGAGAAGACTCTGTTTTTTGAGAAGAATAAGAAAGGACATAGGAAGATATGCCCAGAGCCAAAAGGCAAAAGTAAACATTGAGGAGGGAATGAAAAGGGTCTAAGAAATTTGGATTACGGTGATCCTCGAAAGTGGGAAGGAAGGAGGAAGTGGGAAATCATGACCTTGAGTTTTCTTGCAGTTCCTCCTGAAATTAGAGATCAAGAAAAGGTGACAAACACATCTGTGGTTGTTCATCACCCTGTAAGTCTCTTCTGTGAAGTAACTGGTAACCCCTTCCCGGTCATCTCCTGGTATAAAGAAGATAACCAGGTATGTATGTTTACTGAAATTAGGCAGCCTCACTCAGTTTTGGGGGTACTTTGAAGTGCTTGGCGTGAAAACTCACTGAAGTGAATACATGTACCTGCCTTTATGTGCTTAAAAGTGCACTAAGAACACCCCTACAAAAAGCCAGCTAAATGTGGCTCATCCATGAATTCAATAAGTCGAAAGTAGGCTGTTTATTTTCAGGATTCCCTTAGGAATTAGCCTTAACAGTCTCTCAGTATTGCAGATGCCAAGAGCCCTTCCAGAGGAGACCAACAATGCTATTTTCTTCATTCTATGGATGGAGAAATAAGAACTGTTGGAGGCCATTTGAATTCCTCAGGATTATCCTTAAGCCCTCTACTCCCAGTTGTAGCTGATAAGTCACAGTTTAAGGAGGCTCTCTCACAAGGAGAGAGCCCTTTATGCACTTTGTGACTACCCCTTGCTGATGGATGGAGGGTTTTTTTGATTCCCCCACTGCCTGCTATGAGCAACAAACCATACTGAGCAGATTGCTGAGCAGTGCAGGAGATTACTGCTGCAACTGAGAGGGGAAACAGATTATCCCTAAACCTAAAACTACCATTTTCTTATAAAAATCCAGCTGTGCTGTTTGGCTGGTGTAACTTGGATCACATAAGCCTGATGTCTCGGGTTCTTTTAAGGTTGTGGAAAGCGGTGCTGTCCAGATTTTGCACAATGGGAAGATACTGAAGCTCCTGAAAGCTGCGACTGAGGACGCTGGGCAATATTCCTGCAAAGCCGTAAATGTGGCAGGAAGTTCCGAGAAGCTGTTTAACCTAGATATACTAGGTCAGTTCATGGCTTGGGGGTTGGCTTTTGTTTCAATTGGGTTTTTTTGTAAGTTGGTGACTGGAAAAACAGTTGATATTTAGGCAGGCAGTAAATTTCAACTCGTTATAAATTGATTCTTCGACTCACTGTTCTTCCCTAATGTTTGTCTTTCTGAAGTTCCCCCGAGCATAATAGGTGCTGAAACTCCTGGGGAAGTTGCAGTCATCCTCAACCAGGAAGTCAGCCTGGAATGCAGAGCCAAAGGCTTCCCTATTCCTGACATTCACTGGTTCAAAGATGGCAAGTGAGTATGTTACAGCTTTTGAGGTTTGTGTCTGGATTATTCCTGCCCTAGAACAGTGGGGAGGAGATGCACTGTACCTGCAGACTCTGGTTTAACTGCTTAGTGTTAAGTTGTCATCAGGTAGAATTTGGGGTGGTATGAGCTGGTAAGTCCTTGAATTAAAAGTTAACCTCCTGCTTGTCTTTGTGAACTCTCCATGATTGGCACTTGCAGAACACATTTAGGATATTTTAAGCCAGACAACGCTTGAAGCATGTGATTATAAACTTAGCCATTTCTTTGAATTTATTCCATGAGTTATTCTATCTGGATTATTTTAAACATATCATTACTTAAAATGCAATTTAGCCGATATGTTTGACATTTTTCTGGCTAGTGCCTTGTGCAGCTCTGCACATATACATTAAAGGTTATGAATGCATATATACACGTTTCCATTCCTTATCTCATCCTCCAGGAAAGCACACCAGGAGAAGGATTCTTGGTGGCTTAACTATTAGCTGAAAATCCAGTGGGGCTGTGTTTTTGGTGTTTAACAATGTAGTTCAGTGTAGACACGGGTTAGTACTCACAGATATCCTGCTGTGACAATTCCTTACTCTTTGGTGTGGATATATTGACACTTTCAACGAGTAGTTGACACTTTGTTATCAGCAAAGGGCCAGCATGACTGAGGATGTTAGGAAAAAGAGCTGAAGTCAAGCACAGGACTCTGGCTCTGAGGCTGACATCCTGGATGACCTGAGTGAAGTAATTTTTGTGGTTTGTTTTCTTCTAAAAACCAAGAATGATTATAATAGTTTGTCGCTCAGTGGTGTTTCTTCTGATTAATGCTATTAGTTTATTGCTAAGTGGTTCTCTTGAACGGGATAATTTCTGCCACTAAAGGAGCTCTTCATCTTGCTCTCAGTTTAAATTCCTGCTGAAAGGATGGGGTCAGAGTTTTGGGAAGCAAAACGCTCTGTATTTCAGGCCCTTGTTTCTGGGTGATCCCAATGTTGAGCTTCTGGACAGAGATCAAGTTCTGCACATCAAGAGTGTTCGAAGGGGTGACAAGGGTCGTTACCAGTGCAGTGCCACCAACACTGCTGGCAAACAAGTCAAGGAGGTCAAGCTCATTGTCCATGGTGAGTTTACAGAATGCCCGGCTCTGGAAGATCCTGTAATTTTACTCGTAAGGTTTCTTTTTTGAATGGAGGTGCTCAGATACACACAAATTTTGCAGGATCAGACCCTTAATTTGTATTTATCCGAGTAAATCCATTCAAAAAAGAAACTTCACTGAAACAAGCATAACTTAATATTCGTCTGTTGACAAAGCAGTCGTTTTTGAGCACTTATACATATCAAGCCAAGTATGGGTGCAGTCTTTGCAGGCTTGGCCTTTAAGTGGCGGTTTTGTACTTTTTATAATTTTCTAACTGTTGAGAGACAAAAATCTCGACAGGCTTTCTCAAATTCTGCTATTATTTAGTTTCAACTGAATTTTGATCTGTCTTATGGAGAAGAAAAGGAATTAGAAGATTTTTATTTTAATATACTTGTGGTCTTATTTTCCTTTACTTAGTGTTAGGAGTAAATTCAGTCAGGAATAAGTTAAAGTTAGTGCAAAAGTATAAAGCAAAGTGCAGAACCAGTAAGAATCAGACCTAAATAGTGTTCGAAGAAGAATATTCCAGATGATCTTCAGGTATTAGTGTCATCTGGCTTAAGAGAAGAAACCCGCATTTGCTGATAGAGAAATGCATTTTGCCTTTGAACTGGGTTTGTTTCAGCACGTTTTATGGGTTTAGGTTTTTTGGCAACAAAAAATGTTTAATTAGCAGGATGTTTCATTGTGGTTTGATAATCTCCAAGACCTGTCTCAGGTGTAGATCCATCCACGGACACTTTGCTTTCCATTTCTGCAGTGGGGTTTTCAGTGACCGCTGTGGAAGCCAGTGGAATCCGTGGGTGTACTGAGCATGTTTGGCAGCACAGGAGTCAATGTGTCTGCAGATGTGTCTGGTACTCTCAGCAGTCATAGATTTACTCATGGCCAATTGCACTCTGTTTTTATTACTTCTATAGAGATTTACGGACTCTTTACATTGGCTGATTTACACCAGAGCTTGTTTGCTAGAAAAATCTGAGTCCTGCTGCCCAGTGAGCAAGCGAAATGACTGTGGGCCAAGAAGTTTCAAAAATAGGAGCACAAAGCAAGACTGTTAAGCTCATATTTAGTCTCAAAGTGACTTCATCCTCAGAAGTTTGGAGCCCTGAGCAGTTCCCACTGCAGTTGTCAAGGCTCTTGGGTGTATCTGGTGTTTTTAATGGCAGGTTCCTTGCTGGCAGGATTCACCTCTCAAGGGATACAGGGATTGCTCTTTCTTTACCCCTTGGAGACAGGGAAGAGGGGTGCCCAGATGCATTGCAGGATGCATGGAGGCCCTAACCTGGCACAGATTGGAGCCTGGTGGCCCTTTTTGTTGTGTTCTCTTTGTGCTTTCTACCCTGTGTGCCCTGGGGAGCTGTACAGGTGATACATCTCTTTTCCCAGGCAACCAGCAGTAGGACAAGAGGGCACAGGGGGAGGTTTAGGTTGGACATCAGGAAGAAGTTCTTCACCAAGAGAGGGATCAGCCGTTGGAATGGGCTGCCCAGGGAGGGGGTGGAGTCACTGTCCCTGGAGGTGTTTAAGCAGATACTGGACGTGGCGTCAGTGCCACGGTCTGAGTGACAAGGTGGGGTTGGGTCAAAGGTTGGACTCGATGATCTCAGAGGTCTTTTCCACCCTCTGTGATTGTGATTCTGTGATCTGCTGTGCTGGGGAGAAAACTAACCAAAATACAGCAGGAAGGGTTGGAAGTCTGATTAAAATATTTTATTCTTACAGCATTCTGATGTTTCATTTAAATCTGCACGTCTTTGTAACTCAAGTCTTTAATGCTGCTGTTTTGTCTTTTGAAACAGTCCCTCCCAGTATTAAAGGAGGGAACATTACCACGGAGGTGTCGGCGCTGCTCAACAACCTCATAAACCTGGAATGCGAGGCCAGGGGGATCCCTGTCCCCACCATTACCTGGTACAAGGATGGGCACCCCATAATTTCCAGCCCCCAGGCTCTGTACGTGGACAGGGGGCAGTTCCTGCAGATCCCTCGTGCCCGGGTGTCGGACTCTGCCAGGTACACGTGTCGTGTGAGCAGCGCAGCCGGGGCGGCTGAGAAGGTGTTCCACGTGGATGTGTACGGTGAGGGACGGCTCCTGAGCTGGGTGTTTGTGGGAAAGCTGCACTGGGAAAGGGCTGCTGCCTCCGCAGCCTGGCAAGGGCTGTTTTTGAAGGCCAACCTCTCTGAGCAGGGCCATGGACAAGGAGATTTAGACTTTCTGCTTTGTGGGACTCTCAAAAAACTCTGCTTCATGAAATCCTGCAGCGGTTTGGGTTGGAAGGCAGCTTAAACATCCTCCAGTTTCACCCCCTGCCATGGGCAGGGGCACCTTCCACTAGCCCAGGTTGCTCCAAGCACCGTCCAACCTGGCCTTGGACGCTTCCAGGGATGGGGCAGCCACAGCTTCTCTGGGCAACCTGTGCCAGGGCCTCACCACCCTCACGGCCAGGAATCTCCTTCCCAATATCCCACCTAAACCTACTCTCTGTCATTTTAAAGCCATCATCCCTTGTTCTATCCCTCCATGCCCTTGTCCAAAGTCCCTTCACCAGCCTTGGTACCACACTTTCTTCTGCTGCACTGTTCTTTCTCCATGTATCCATTCTCCAACTCCCATCTGTATGCTGAGCACTACTTACCTGGAATGCCCAGTCTCTAGGGGATCTTTAGAATGCCCTTTTGAGTCCTTCATGTTTAGTTCTTCCCTCTCAAAGTCCTGCAGATCCTGTGTCTTGTCCAGCTGGTCAGTACTGAAGTAAATAATTTGAATTCTCTGTTTCGCTTCACCTTTTCCCACCCTAGCAGCAAATTCTCCCATGAAATCCTGCGTGACATAATGGCTTATGGAGCCAAAGTAGGGGGGAGGAACCAACCCATTTGCTCTTAATCCACTTTCTGGCTACAGGATTAATGGCTTGCAATGTATTTTTTCCTCTTTTACAGTTCCTCCAGTGATCGAGGGCGATGCTGACACAGCCCAGAGCAGGCAGGTGGTTGCTGGGAATTCCCTGATTTTGGAGTGTAATGCTGCTGGCAACCCTCCCCCTCTCCTGACCTGGCTGAAAGATGGGGTTCCTGTGCAGGCCAGCGACAGGGTCCGTGTCCTGGCTGGTGGGAAGAGGCTGGAAATCCTCAATGCCGTCGAGGCCGACCGGGGCCAGTACTGGTGTGTGGCCACAAGCATAGCTGGGGAGCAAGAAATCAAGTTTGAAGTTGAAATCTTAGGTGTGTGAGCAGCACAACTACTGATTCATCACATTCCCATAAACCTGATATGGACAGATTCCAAAAACCCCCATGTTTGTGTTTTTGTTGGTGTTGATATATGAAAGATCAGTTATCAGGCTCCATATTTACTTGAACCTGGGCACTGCACAGCTTTGCTGTCCAGGGTCACAGGGCAGTTTGAAGACTTTCAGGTTAGTTCTCGAAGGATTTTTTTGCATGTGGTTGGTAAATATTATTCTCGGTAACCCCTAAAATTCTTCTAACTTGCCTTCACGGAAGAAAATCATAGATCCCCAAGGGTATCTGTAAAAATATCACGGAGCAGTGGCCTCTAGGATAGGACATCTTTCTCTGAATTTGAGTGGTGTTGTGCAACTTTTGAACCTTCTCTTGAAAAAATGCTTTTCCTTTTGTATCCCTTGAATCTGTTACCACAGTTTGCATCCCAGCAGTCCCTGCCGACTGTCCTGAGGTAAATGAATTGTACAAAAACGTGAAACACCTTCTCCTGACGTGGAAGGGGTTATTTATGAGTTGTAATGAGCTGATACTTAGGCTTTGAATTGCTCTCTTGAAGAACGTGATATTGAATGCAGGAGTAGAGCACCCGTTCTGCTGCTCCAGGTGCATCTCACTGGTCTGGGTCAGTGGAGGAGCTGTGAGGAGCTGTGTGGCAGTGCTTCCTTCACAGAGAGGATGAGACACGGTGAAGAAGGACCTGGAGAAGGTTCCTCTGCACCTTTGTTTTCTCCTTCTGCTGGCAGGGAGTGCTAAAAGGCCCCCCATCCCCACCCATTCATAAGATTGTTCTGACAGAGTCTGAGAAAACCAACCAAATGAGAAACAGTAAAAAAAAAAAATGAAAAGAATGATTTGAAGCCACAAAATATTACTGGGTAAATGCTTCCCTTCAAAAAGGAACTGAGGTTCCGAGTGAATCAGTGGGTGTTTAACACTGCTGTTCGAGAGAGAGACTTTCATGATATTTCTGATGCTTAAATGTTTCTGTTTGTGGATTTTCTCTCTTACAGTCCCACCGTTTGTGGAAGGTGGGGATGAGCTCTTGGACAACATTGTGATTCTCCACAGCCCTTTGGAGCTGGATTGTACAGCAACAGGGACACCCTCACCAACTATCACGTAAGGGCACTTGTGTGACAGTAGAAAATAAATAAATCTGCTGCTTGGTTAGGGGAGTGTGGAATGGAGCTTTAGGAACCCCCTGTGTTGTTTGGTGATGGTTAAGGAGCAGAGGACGAACTCCTGGCTTCACTGAATTCAGCACTCACTGGGCAGCATCCAGATTTTATTTTAAATAGGTTTGGTTTGTTGTGCCAGTATCCATGTCCTGGAGATGGGCATAGATAACAAGAGCAGACGAAACTCTCGTTCCCATGCTGATGCAACTGAGCACTTCTGTTCTGCCACCTGGGGTTGATTTTGCTTTGGAGATTTCTCCCTGCCTCTGGTGGTACCTGCTGTCACCTTTCTTATGTCCTCTTTAGTGCCTGTTCCCCAATACTGCCTGCTGATAAACCATTTTGGTCCATGGCTCTCAGGAAAGTAGAACATGACATCTCCAAACTTCCCTGGAAATGTAAATTGAGTTACTGAGCTGTTCTGTTTAATAGAGTTGTGCATGTTTAAGGAGTGTTGTAGATCTTTCTTTCACAGAGATCTGAGACTGAACGTTCTCTTTGACAGGTGGTTGAAAGATGGTCATCCAGTTGAAGAGGGAGCTGGGCACAAGATCTTATTAAAGGGACAGAAACTTGTCATCTCTCAAGCTGAAGTGTCAGACACCGGCCGCTATAAATGTGTGGCTGCAAATAAGGCAGGAGAGCATGGGAAGGAATTTGATGTTACAGTGCATGGTAGGTTACTCCAGGGGGGAAGCAGCAGTCTGCTTTTATTTTAAATTGCTGGCAAGAAGGTGCTCAAATCTCCTGTAAATGCTTATTTGTATTAGTGGGTTGAAAAATTGTAGACGAGATTAGATAAAGTAGAATCAGAGAGTAGTTTGGGTTGGAAGAGACCTTAAAGTCCATCTCATTCCAACCCCCTGCCACGGGCAGGTACACCTTCCGCTAGAGCAGGTTGTCCTGATCTAGAAGGAGAAATAGAACTGCACTTACCTGTGGGGGTATTGTTTCTATATATTTAAATGTACATGTTCAAATGACACTTCATTTTTGTTTCTGGTACTTCTTGCAGTTCCTCCAACCATCAAATCAGCTGGGCCTTCCGAGAGAGCTGTTGTGATCCACAAGCCTGTGACACTGCAGTGCATAGCCAGTGGCATTCCCAGCCCTTCCATAACCTGGTTAAAAGATGGACAGCCAGTAAACACAGCCGGAGGAAATCTCAGAGTGAGCATGAATCTTTTATGGGATCCAAACCACGTTAGAATGAATTATACATGTTAGTGCTTCTTTTCCTGTTGCTTCCTCATGCTGTGATATAAAGATACTAAAGATCCACCCTGGAGAACAAGGGGCTTTTTGCCTGCCCAGGGTGGTATCTTTGGTTATAGCAGTGTTCAGTAGATTGAATCCCATCTGACACCTCATATCAGAGGATTCCAGGGCTGGAAATTCAGCATCTGGCTCCTTCCAGTGCTACTTGAACTTTCAAGGTGTGGCTGTCTGCTGGTTGTGAGGTGGCTCTGCCCGCTTGTCCCTGTGAGGTGGCGTTAGATGAACTGTTCTGTAATTGCTGCCGTTGCAGCAGCTACCTGTAATTCCCTTCTGATGGTGACATCCTGTCTTTTCATGAAGAGCCCTTCCAGTGCTTCTATGCTCCAGGGGTTGACTGCTTGCAGTGGCTTTGATTTCCTGTGGGCTAGAGCAGCTTTTGACCTCTTGCCTGCAGTCTCCTCTGCATTTTGCTTGCTTGCCCTGACCATATGGGCCTCCTGACACTTGTACAGCTCATAATCCTGATGTCCCAGGAACACAGCAGTCTCTGAACTCCCAGATACGCCTCCCCTGGGTTAGAGGGAAGCCAACCCTGGCGGTGTTCGGTGTCAGTGTGTGCTCTGTCCTGGCACCGGCTGGCTCTCCCTTGGCTAGTGTGTCCATTTGCCTCTGTTTTTGGTACAGCTGGAGTCCTCAGGCCGTGCTCTGCATGTGGGCAGGGCCCTGCCCCAGGATGCTGCCCAGTACACCTGTGTGGCCACCAACGCTGCCGGAGAGGCCCAACAGCACCTTCGGCTCCACGTGCACGGTAACGTCTGTCTCTCGGCAGCACCTCCCCGGGGCTGCTTTGGGCAGCTCTGGCACCTGTATGCCCTTTGCTCTGGCTTTTGTGTTGTCTCTGCACATCCCCCTTTCAGTTTTCTTTCTTTGTCTCACCCCATTAGTAAGGAGCGAGGCCGGAAACTCTCTTTCTAAGGATCTGGCCTCTATTCTGTGGTACCAAGGGCCCAGAAATGAATAAATTAATTCCCTTTCCAGGTAACTGCTGTTCAGAGGTATCCCAAAAAGCCAAACGCGTTGCCACTAACTCATGCCTCAGAAGGGTACTCTGTTTCTCAGTCAATATATGATGTACCACTGTTGGCATTATTAATTTCATCCAAATTTTCTGTGGATATTGGTATTCCCCGTGACCCTGCAACGGGAAACTTTTACAGGAATGACTTCTCTAAGAAAGAAATGTTCACCTGTGAGGGGATTTTTCAGCCTGTTTAAAGGCAATTGTCTTTTGCAGCTAACAACAGTATAAAAGGAATCGGGGAAACCTGAGAAGCTGTTGTTTGCATGTGAATGATTTACATGTGTTTGGCTCAGAAATTGTCTTGTGCATTCTTGATGTGATCCAATCCTCCAAGGAGGTGTGGGAATCCTCAGGAGATGTAGGAATGGACCATGGCAAAATGCTCACAGATTATAATTATGTTGACTCTTACTGCCAAACTAAGTTGGTATCTGGAAAATGTTCAGCTGAAATGAGGAGAAGCTGCAGAGTCTCCACGGATGAGACTTAGAAAGAGAAGCCGCACTCATCTCTAGCTTTGAAAATTACATCACAGCAAATTTGAGTGTCAGCCCCATGCCAGAAGTGTCTCCTTTTGCTGTCAGTCTTCATGTTCAAAGTGTCATTATCTGGTGTTTCTGACATGGTGCAGATTTCTAAATGTTAGTAAGGTAAAAGCTGTGTACAACACTCAGTTGAAGTGGGATGTTCCTGCCACAATAAAGAATTGCTGTTCTGTGTTGTGCACCCATTCCTTGCAACTCTGATTTAAGTCCCCACTTCCCCACAAAAATGAGAAGTAACAAAAATAACGTTTTATTCCCCTTACCACTAATGAAGTTATATAGTTGGAGAATATCCCCATTTCAAAGATGAACTTCCTGGAGAAATTCCTCAGTCATGCAGCAGCTGAAGCTTGTGCAACTCATAGCCCAGAGTTTGTCCAAGGGCAGATGACTTTGTGCTGGCTGGGTGGCTGAATTAATGAAAACCTGCTGCCTTTGTCTTTCCCCAGAACCACCCAGCCTGGAAGATGCAGGAAAGATGTTGAATGAAACAGTGGTGGTGAACAATCCAATCCATCTTGAATGCAGAGCTTCTGGGAACCCTCTGCCAGGTATCCTCATGCACCTTGGGGAACATCTGGAGTCAGCTTTAAACACATCCCCTTTTATCTCCTGTCAACCAAATATTTGACAGTGTAGAGCAGACCTAAAGTACCTGGTGCATTGAGCATGTTGAGTGTGGGCATATCTAGGATCTTTTTTAGAGTGTGTTTTTGCTCCCACCTTCTTCTGATAAGATACAAAAATACCATGTTACTGTGAGAACAGTTTTCTATATTAATTATTGTACAGCAGAACTGGAGGAATAGTTACTAAGAGCTTATCTAATATAGGAATTTATTCTCGTGCTGATGACAGCAACATTTTCAGAAGAAAGGTGTTATTACATTTCAGGTGAACATCCAGGTTCACCTTTTCTGCCTTTTTGAGAATTAATTCCCAGCAAAGTATTGTTTTCTATAATAATTTATACTTGTATAAAACGCAGTTTGAAAATATTGAGGGTGTAAGAAAAATGTTGTAAAAACATCGAGATTTTATATCCGTTTTACACTCTTTTTAATTTCTTTTCCTTCTTTTTCTCTCCAAATTGACAATTATTTTAGAACAAACAATTAAAATGATGGATTTCAGATGATTTATGCAATAAGAACAGTTTGGTCACCTCTGGTATGATGTGATGCTACATCATAGTGCCAAGAAATAACATTAACAAAGAAAAGTGATAGCACAGCATTCCACTGAAAAAGAGAGGAGCCCTGTGCAGTCTTGTTTATCAGTGAGATCAGACCACTTTGTGAATGCAGGTGTTTCCCCAAATAAACTTGTGTATTGCAGATAATTAGTAAGCGGTAATTTCATCTACTAACTAGTGGTACCATAAATCCTCCGTGGCCCATTCTCCTGATGGCTGGTGCCATCTTTTGGCTGAGATGCAAAATCCTCAGATGTTGTTGGTTATAGAGTTCCTATAAAACTTTCTTTTGGAGCAGCACCAGATTCCTGCTCTTTATTTTAACTTTTTTTTTTTTTCAGCCTGCCAGTTGAACTTTGATTTGGTTGCTTACATGTTAATTCTTTGCCCCAGGTGGTTGAGTTTAATGTAGGGATAATTTAGGGTAAAAGGTAAAAAAAAAATACGTATTGTAGAATCGCAGAATGGTTTGGGCTTGAAGGGACCTTAAAGCTCATCCTGTTCCACCCCCTGCCATTGGGCAGGAGCACATTCATATTATTGTGTGTTTTTAAACAGCTGCTCTTGACCTTGGTATGAAATGAGTAAATCCCCTATAATTTGGTTTGTGAGATAAAATGTCCGGAAGGTAAAAAATTTCCTTAAATATATGATGTATGTAGATGATAGTGTCGAGAGTGCCGTTGAATTCCCTGGGGGGGGGTGGTCAGTATTTTGCACAGATGTTACCCATTTCCTTGTTTGTAGTCGCTTTTCGTTGTTATTAATACTGATTAATAGTGACGCTGAACTGTAACCGTTGGTGCCTGAGGAGGAAGGTGTGCAGGCTCCCTGGCCCCACCGTAATGGATGTCCGTGCCCTTTTCTGCAGCCATCTCCTGGTTCAAGGACGGCCGTGCCCTAGGTGTGGCCGCCCTGAGGGGCCGTGACCGGGCCCTGCTCATCGAGGCCGCCCAGATCTCGGACTCGGGGCTCTACAGGTGCCTGGCTGCCAACACTGCGGGCACAGCTGAGCTGCTCTACAGCCTGCAGGTCCATGGTGAGTGAGAGCCGGGGAATCCTTGGCGTGGGAAAAGCCTGCTGAGCGCTGCCGAGGCCAGCTGTAACCCACAACCCCCAGTGCCACAGCCACACGGCTCTGAAATCTCCCCCCCTCTGCCCTGGGCAGCCTCTGCCAGTGCCTGACCACCCTTCCTGTGACGCTGTTTGTCCTACTATCGGATCTGAACCTCCCCTGGCACAACTTGAGGCCGTTTCCTGTCGTCACGCGTCGTGACATGTAGGAATAACATGTACGTGCACTGCCTTTGGTCTCCTCAGGCTTCAGGGCTGCTCAGCAGACTTGGCGCCAACTCATCCCGTCACCATAGCATCATGGAATAGTTTGGGTTGGAAGGGACCTTAAAGCCCATCCAGTGCCACCCCCTGCCATGGGCAGGGACACCTTCCACTGTCCCAGGTTGCTCCAAGCCCCGTCCAACGTGGCCTTGGACACTTCCAGGGATCCAGGGACAGCCACAGCTTCTCTGGGCAACCTGGGCTAGGGCCTCTCCACCCTCACAGCCAAGAATCCCTTCCCAATATCCCATCTAACCCTGCCCTCTGGCAGTTTAAAGCCATTCTCCTTTGTCCTGTTCTTTGCTCTTTTTTTTTTAACCAGTGACATTAGAAATAGGTGTTTTCAATTAGGAAAATGTGCAAACAGAAGATACTTCCAGGAAGAATGAGCAGAGACACCAGATTTTTGGAAGAGGTCTTTTATTTAAGGGACCACTTCAGCAGTTTGCAGGGCCTGGCAATGGCCGGGGTTTGTTGTAGATGACTTTGAAGCTCACAGTAGATAAAGGACACAGATGAAATGCTCTTTCATAATCCAAGAGCTTTAAAGAAAAATGTACTGTGTCTAATAAGATGAAGTGAAAGTGTGGGGGTTTGCAGACATGAGACACCCTGAGCAAAAGCCAAATTGGAGCTTTTCCACTGATTTCAGTGGTTTTTTGATGTGGCCGTAATCCAAATTCTTATCTTTGGTACATGCATATGCCTGTAGCTGATTTTCTATAGGAGTCTTCCATGCAGAACTGTGGCCCAAATTTGACACAGTGTCCCCAGCTGAGATGCACACAGAGTATATAGTTCTTATTAACATTAATTAATGAGTTGGGCAGTGCATTTCCATTGAATTAATGACCATTGGGAGAAACTGATGGCTCAAGACACGGTCAAAGGCGATTAACGCCACCCAGTGATTAATTCCCAGAAAATACTTAGAGCTGAGGTCATTATTCTAGTTAAATGAAGAATAACCCCCCGTGTCTCTGTGTCTTTTGATGGGTGGCAGAATTTCAGTGCATGTGTCCAGAGTTTTCTAGGGAACTTATACTTTCTGACTAAGGCACAGAACTCTAGAACACTGTATGTGCAGTTGCAGGCAGAACTAATTACATCAAAGGAAGCCTAAGCTGCTGTCCGTGAATCTACTTAACTGAGCTCGTGTCCTGCCGGGCTCACACGTGGGGACCTGCTGGAATTTACCATCAACAAGGTTGTCACCCAGTTTAGTTGGAATTTATGAGTTTGAGAAGAGGAAGCTTTTCCCTCTTCCTAGTGGAAGCAATGACTACTTGAAGGAGAACAGAGTCAGAAATGCCGAGAAAGTTGGGCTGCATTTACAGAAAGGCTGCTCTGGATTTCCATGTGGCGCTTGGCATCGGGAATGAGCACCTTCCTGGTCATTACTTATTACTTGGTCTTGTTCAATGATTTCTGTTGTTAATAGTGTTATCGCATCTTTTTTTGGCATTAAAAACAATGCTTGATACTGCAGGCTTAGCATTAAATGAAGCCAAGCGGGCCAGCTGAAGGAAGCAGGTGGAATTCCAGTTTAGTATATTCATATGATTTCATTGTATTAATTTTTTTCACTTCTCTCTCCCCACTGTGACTTTCTCAGGCTTTTGAGAACAATGAGTGCTACTGCACTGCATTAGGGGAGCTGTGTGCATGTGTGTGGGGAAAGAAGGTTATAAAGATTATAAAATCTCGTGCATTTTTTTCTGCCCTTTCTGCTATTACTGAAATGTGTGTAAGAGTAGGGGAGAATCATGGAATGGTTTGGGTTTGAAGGGACCTTCAAGCTCATCTCATCCCACCCCTTGCCATGGGCAGGGACACCTTCCGCTATCCCAGGTACCTCCAAGCCCTGTCCAACCCGGCCTTGGATGCTTCCAGGGCTGGGGCAGCCACAACCTGAGTTATAGGCTGTTAGAGGTTGCTGAATTTATGAATGAATCTTATTTTCAGGACAGAATTTTATACCTGTTTTCACCCCTCACAGAGGATGTGTATGAGTAGCTCACAGCATTCTCATCCCTTTCCTGAAATGACTTCAAATATTAAGTTTTGTACTGATGCTGACCTTTAAGTTTTATCATCAAGTTATTAGTGGTAGGAGCAAATAAAATTGGTTTGATTTTTCTCAACAAAAGAAACATCTTCCTTTTTTTAATGCTTCTGGTCTCGCTTTCTGATACAGCCCTACATTTGCTGGCCTGTGTGCCTGGAGTAAGTGTTTAGAGATGTTCCATTAGGATGTTTGGTGTCATCAGACAGGCAGATGTTATCCAGTCTGAGCTGGTAACTGTTCCCATATGCTCTGCAAGGCCAATTTATCACTCTGCGTATGGCCTTGCTTTATGTAGTTTACATGATAAACTCCTTTCTTTAATCCCCACCACTCCTAATGCCTTTCATGAGGTCTAAATGGAATATCAGAGAAGTTAGAGGGAATATTTTCTGGCTTTGAGTGGTGGTTCCTGGGTTTCCCAGCTGTCCTCTGGGCTGCAGGCCCAGTCCCACATACCTTGCTCACAGTAGTTCCACTGGAGATATCTGCCTGCTTATGCAAGGGAAGAGCAGGATTTGGCACAGAACAAAGAAATGACAAGAGTTCAGGAGGAGTAACAGGAGAGAAGAGAAATAACGTCCAGAAGTAGGCGGCACAATGGATTTTACTGTGATTTACACTCTTATGAAATGGTTACAGCTTCTTTTTCTGTTTGGTTTTTTTCAGTCCCCCCATCAATCTCTGGCAGCAGTGACACGGTGACTGTGGTGGTCAATAATCTGGTGAGGCTGGAGTGTGAAGCCAGAGGCATCCCTGCCCCCATCCTGACATGGCTCAAGGATGGCAGCCCTGTGGCCAGCTTCAACAACGGACTCCAGGTACTGGGTTCAGGTCCTGCTGTGTCGGTGCTGTTCCCTCCTGTGGGAGGAGGCTTTGAAGTTTAGTGGAAGAGTGTAAGTTAGAGGATTTGGAATGGAAGGATAAGACCGCTTGCTCTGGGTTATTGCTGTGAGTTTAGCTCCAGTAATTACTGTGTGAAGTGAAAGATATATGGAAATAAAGTGGCTCTTTCAACTGATTTCATACTGAGTAAGAGTTTGCATCAAAAAATTTTCCACTTACTGGCAAGGAGGAAATTGGACCGTATTCGTCTGCTGAAGAGATCTGTGGAGCTCAAGATCACGTAATAGCTCATTACATACTATAGTAATTCAGAAAAAAACCCCAACCTTTGATATAAGGAGATACTTCAGAGCTAAAAGCAGAGAGCGTGGTTGCTTTTCTAAAGCTGGTTTTTATGATCTGCAAGGGAAGAAGGGAAATTTGTGTTCTGTGGGGACAGCTCAGGGCACAGACTAAAGGTGCGACAGAACGTTTGAAGCTGGGGAGAGGGAGGGATGTCCAGATCCTGCAAACACTTGTGAATGCCAGGAGTCCCCTATGGACGTGCCTGAGGTTAGAATTCTGCTGTTTGCAAGTCTGGATCAAAAGAGAAGACTGGGTGCAGGGAAGAGTGTGGGGAGCAGGGTAATGGTGGGAAGCAGTGGTAATACAAGTATTTAATTTTGAAATGAAATCTGATAGTGTAAAGTGTGAAAAAGGGGAACTGAGGTGCGTCCTGAATGTGTGGCAGGTGCTGTCTGGGGGCCGGGTGCTGGCCCTGCCCAGTGCTCAGCTCAGTGACACGGGGACCTACACGTGTGTGGCCGTGAACGCCGCGGGCGAGAGCCAGAGAGACACCGAGCTCCGGGTCCTGGGTGAGTGTCTGACAAATGGTCTGTCAGGAGAACTGTTCAGGGAGCTTAAACTGAACACTCCAGGGCCCAGACCTTTGAGAAGACCGAGTACAAATGGTCCTGACCCATGATGGAAGGTGAACTGAGGAGGAGGGGTGTGCGCATGGAAGTAAAAATATGTGTACATGTATAGGTCCCCATGTATTAAAGCCTGCAGGTGCAGTCTGCTGTCTGTCCTTGAAGAAATATAATTGCAATAGTGAATTTACAAGTTGAATACATAAAAGCTCATTTGCAAATGATAGGAGAAAATACATGTTTGTGTAAAAAAACATGTAGATCTGCCAGGTGAAAGATACTATTTTGGCCAGAGCTCAGTGGTCTTTATTGCAGCAGAATGAGGCACTGTGAGTTCCCCATCCAGCTCTGCAGTTCCCATCCTCAAGTCTTGCTCTGCCTGCCCAAATGGTGGGGACTTTTTTCCTGCTAATAGTGACACTGCCTTGAGCTGTGTTGGACACAACCAGTCAACTTGGTCTCTTTCAAGGAGAAGGAAATAAATCTTTTGTACTTGGTCAGTTTTCCAGATTGTGTCAATAAGTTAGTTGTGAAATCTCATTGCCTGAACTCGTATAAATTCCTCCTCTCTTCTGATTTGGACAAGGTTCTCAGGCACATGGTGGGATTGTTGGGGTTGGACTTTGATGATCCCTGTGGGTCCCTTCCAGCTCAGGACATTCTGTGATTCTGTGCTTTCTTACAACTCATGGAAGTTTTATCCTGATTTGTTTGTGACTTGCATAAGATGCCTTTTCATATTAACGGTATCCAAGAATGGTTTGGGTTGGAGTGCACTTTAAAGGTCACCCAGTGCCACCCCCTGCCATGGGCAGGGACACCTTCCACTAGCCCAGGTCGCTCCAAGCCCCGTCCAACCTGGCCTTGGACACTTCCAGGGATCCAGGGGCAGCCACAGCTTCTCTGGGCAACCTGTGCCAGGGCCTCCCCACCCTCACAGGGAAAAATTCCTCTCCAATATCCCATCTGACCCTGTCCTGTTTCAGTGGGAAGCCATTCCCCCTTGTCCAGAGTCCCTCCATTTCCTTGTCCAAAGTCCCTCTCAGCTCTTTTGGAGCCCCTCAGGTGCTGGAAGGGGCTCTGAGGTCACCCTGTACTGTGTTCTCAGAGCTTGTCGTGCTGTGCAGGTTCTGAAGAGCCTGCCCTCCTGCAGGAGGGATGCCAGCAGAGCTGCCAGGGAGCGTGACTGTGGCAAGTTTTGAGTTTCCTTGGACAGCTCAATGACTTTGGACACCAGTGAAATGAGGATGAACAATGACCTGCCATTTGCTTTAGAAATTTTACAGTACCAGATGTGGAAAGGGAGTTTTGGAATTGCAGCAGCTTTGTGGTTTTGCTTCTGCTTTCAGTGGGGCAGAGGAGAGAGTACTGGTTGGACTGTGCCAGTCTCCAGCGTTGTAGCAATCCCGAGCACGACTCTGGAAAACCTTGCAAGGAAAGTTAGAAGTCTAGATGTTTTCTAAGTTAGAGGTTCTTTGGTTTTGAGTTTGGCTTTCAGTATTGACTTCCTTGGTTAGGATACTCCTAAATCCTAATGACTTTTGCATCTGCAAGGGGCAGTTCAGAAATCCAGGAGTGAGCCATGGCAAGTGAGCCAGGTTAGCCTAGGCTGGAACATTTTATGTCCAGAACAAGGAGTATCAAGGCCTCCTTTGGAGTTTAAGGACAGGTGTGTATGTCTGTGTAGTATGGCACAGATATATTTATCATTCCTCTTTTATTTTCTGGAAGCTCTGTCCTTTTTAGCCAGATGAAATGAAAAGAGTTAGGTGGGAGTGGTGTATGTTTAAAATTAGTATTGTATTAAAAGCTGGCCAGGGTTGAGCTCAGCTGCAGGGCCAGCTTGAGTGAGGCTGTCACCAAAAAGCAATATTGCTCTTCAGGCTTGCCTCACAAGGGCAATCTAATTAAGAAGCCACAGGAGGAAAATAATTTGGAGTGGAGTTGGAGCTGCGATGGTTGGAAATGTGTGGTGTGCTGAGCCAGGAGCTGGAACAATTTGGGTAACTTACAGTTACCATGAGCATAATTAGATTAATTTTAAACCCTGTTCCTTCAGAAATAAATGCTTTAGTGTCCGTCTCTCTCTGTTTAATAAACTCAGTTTCCTTTTGAACACAGTTCATTTAGCAGAGAGGAAAAGTAATTGGTGGAAAAGTCTTTGGAAACAAATTTGCCTTCTGCAGGAATGGATCAACTTCCAGCTCTCAGTTCCACAGCACTCATAAAGAATCTGTGCCTTTGTGAGTTCTACAAAGAAAGAAAGAAAGATAAACAGATTTCTTTTCAGTTACTCTATTTCTTATCCACAGGGACCACGCTTTTCCCTAAATTATTTCCAAACTGTGAAATCAGCAGCTCTGCTCAGAACTTCCTGGGCAAGGAACACAAAGCGTTATTGTCAGCGCGCTTTTCCGGAACGTCTCGAGAGCTGTGGGTACCACTCTGGGGCTCCTTATGATCCCAGTCACTTGGGTTCAGAGGGAAGCCCAGACTGTTCTCACAGACAGTCCCTTCTTACCCCAAGGTTTTGTGCAGTCAGACCTGCAGTGTCGGGAGGAATGGGTTGCAAGACTGAAAAGCAAAGGAAATGTGACAATAAAGGTTCTTATATTTGGCCCTGGTCAACTTTCGGGGGGCAATATTTCCTCCGTCTTCTTTTTGACTCCAGCCATGAACACTTTCCCCATGGAAAATTGCTGACTTGCTGTTCCAGGTTCCCAGTTGCTTTGTTTCTCTTATTGTGGAAACACAAAATTTAAAAATGGGAGGGAAAAAATGTGTTTGCCTAGATCCTGTCACTGTTCAAGAACAGCTGATGGGCTTCCACTTAAGTGTCCAGTGGTTTTGGGTTGTTTTTACTTCTACACAGAAAAATTCCATTCCGAAAGCTGATTTTTCTACTGTATAATTGGGAAATAGTAGTGTAATAATGACGTTATCACTGAAACTGTAGGACAAATCTAAATGTAGTGCTCGGTGCCAACAACTGCAATAATTAGCAGATCCCACACAAAGTAAATAGACAAACTAATTGTAGATTATGACTTGATGATTGAGTCAGTAACCCATTCATTTGCTTGCCAACTACCTAAGTTCTTATTCTGCCATCTGCATTTGGCCATCTCTGGACAACATTCTTCTGTAAGTCAGATTTCTCCTAAGGGCCAACAATCCTTCTTGGCACTGGCTGGACCAGCTTAACACATATTCAGCTTCTGGGGCTGATTATTATCTTGTAAGCCTTTTCACTCAGCAGCTCTTTTTCTTTTAGCAGGAATGCATTCCCCATCTTTTGTATATTGGGGATTTTCCTTTCTAGCAGTGTTTCAAGGTGGTTTTTTTAGCTAGTCCTGGCTTATCTATATGATTTCTCTGTAGCTGATACCTCCCTAGTGTGTGTCTTGTGTGGAGGATATTCTGTAAGTAAAAACATTATTCTCATGCTTTTTGTGCTATAAAGGAGACTTCAGTTGTGTGTCAGAAAGGTAGCAACTGTTATTTTTGTTAATTGAAGTCTGTTAACTCCATATTATGCTTACTTGGGGAAGCCTTCAGTGTTGAAAGGTTCTTTGTGATAGGACAAGAGGAAATGGCCTCAAGTTGCACCAAGGAAGGTCCGGGTTGGATATTAGGACTAATTTCTTCATGGAAGGGGTGGTCAGGCCCTAGCACAGCTGCCCAGGGCAGGGGTGGAGTGCGCATCCCTGGAGGGATTTCAAAGCCCTGTGGCTGTGGCCCTTGGGGACACGGGTCAGTGGTGGCCTTGGCGGGGCTGGGGGGTGGTTGGAGTGGCTGATCTCAGAGGGCTTTTCCCAGCTGAACAGCTGTGTGGTTGCATTCTGCAGTACCCCCGGACATCGTGGGGGAGGAGCAGAACGTGTCGGTGCTGGTGAGCCAGGCCCTGGAGCTGCTGTGCCAGAGCAACGCCATCCCCCCGCCTGTGCTCAGCTGGCTCAAGGATGGGCAGCCCCTGCTGCAGAAACCAGGGCTGAGCATCTCCGAGGACGGCAGTGTGCTCAAGGTACAGCGGGCAGGCCGGGGGGGGCCTTCCTGGGCGGCTGCACGCACTGCAGGGGACACTGGCCACCACTGGAGGTGGGACAGCGTTGGGCTCTCCGGGGAAAGAGAGTCACGTGTGAGGAGTGAGGCACAGATCTCACTCCTGGGGACAGACTGGGCTACATTAATAACTCTGTTATTAATATTCAGGGAGACAGTTGTAACGATAGAAATGAACCCTGAGCCCCCTGTCCCTGCAAGTTTCCCGTGTGAGGATGTAAGGAGAAGAAATGCAGGTTTCCCTTTCCCCCCCAGGTTGAAGGAGCCCAGGTGCAGGACATGGGCCGGTACACTTGCCAAGCCACAAATGTTGCTGGGAAAACCGAGAAGAACTATAATGTCAATATTTGGGGTAAGACTTGTGAAAATGGTGATGTGAGACACCAAAATCCTCTGTAGTTCATCAGCACTCAATTGCCGAGGCTCCTGCAGGGAGATGTTGCTGTATTTCCTGTACTTGAACAGGCCCAAGAAAGCGCTTCACATTTTTCAAATTGCTTTAATTTAGCTTTAAATTAATAGCAGCTACTTCCTAGGCCTTTGCTGGGCTGGGTCTGCATGCGTGAGTAGTTAGAGCTGTAACTATGGAATAGCATCCCTGCCCATGGCAGGGGGTTGGAATAAGATGATCTTTAAGTTTCCTTCCAACCCAAACCACTCTGTGATAACCAACCGGGTTTGTGTCCATACCTTTAATGCCATTTAAAGTAACTTACCAACTTTCCACTCATTTAAATGCTGAAGCGTGGGCTTTCAGATAAATAAAAGCTGCCTTACTTAAATTTTTTTGCTCTACAAGGTTATCAGTGCTGAATCATAAAGATGGCTTTAGTTAAATTTTTCTGTGCCTCTGTGATGAATGTGACTTAGGACATTATTTTAATAATTGGTTTTTGAGGGTTTTTTTTCCCTGCACCATCATTTTCTTCCCTCATGCAAATTGAAATATCTCTTTTTTGCTATTATAAATCAATTTCGTGCTTTGAAATCACATGGCTAAAACCATCTAACAGGGCTTGTAACAGTAAAATCACAATTTTTAGAACAAAATTCTATTCTGTCATTATTGATTAAAAATAAACATTCCTGGCATTTAAATTAGGGGTGGATATTGTAGCACCATGCCCCTTTCCTGTGCTGAAGCATACACCATTTGCTGTGCGTGTCAACCTCTTTTTTTTTTTTTTTAAGTCTCTATTATTTTCATCCAATGAAAATGGTTCTCTCGTTCCTAGAAGGCATCAGAGTGAAAACATGGGTCCCTTTTACCTGCAGCTGCTTTAAGAGTCCCGGAGCTGTAGAGCAAAGCTGTCCCTGTGCTGCAGGAGGGTGTTCGAAGGGATGGGGTCTGTACTTTGGATGTGGCAGCCAGTGTGCCGATGCAGGAAAACTTCCAAGGAAAACCATAATTTGACTTTTGAAAGCCTTGTGATGATATCTAGGTTTACTTGGCTGAGCCAGGCTCTCAGAGTTGGAGTCACTTGACATAATTCCCCAAACCAGCTTTGGTCAGTAGAAGCCCATTCAAAGTCAGCCCAAAATAAAGCCTGCGCATGCAGCAGACCCTGGGAGCTGGAAAGATGGATGTGGTCATTCCCAAGTGTATTATTCCCTACCCAGGGCCTGGTTTGTGCTGTCAGCAGGAGGATGCAATCCTTGTCATTGCTTCAGAGCTGAGTGGGGCAGATTTGTATCAGGGTCGTTTGGGGTTTACCACTGGCTGATAAGGTGCTGTGTCTACCGATGCAATTACTTGGCATTTCTTTGCAGTGTC
The DNA here is from genome assembly GCA_013396775.1 of Cephalopterus ornatus. Taxonomy (NCBI): domain Eukaryota; kingdom Metazoa; phylum Chordata; class Aves; order Passeriformes; family Cotingidae; genus Cephalopterus; species Cephalopterus ornatus. Next base: position 96,056 of record VZRE01012646.1, on the reverse strand, counting down.
CCCAAGTATTTCTGGCTCAGATGACAGCTCTCAGCTCACAGTCACGGAAGGAAGCTTGATAAGCCTGACCTGTGAGTCCAGTGGCATCCCACCACCCAGTCTCACCTGGCAAAAGAATGGTGAGTAACTGTCCATTGCCTGTTTTATAAAGCCAGTGGGATAATTCTGACCTGAGGGTTATTCTTTTTTACCTGTGCACATTTTGGATGGTGTGTTCTGAGGAGCTAAAACGTGCAGGGATCTACACAGTCCTGATATGGAGTAAAATGAACCCCAGTAGTAGATTATTCCCTTCTCTCAATCTCACCTCTGCTGGGATTTGGTGTCACTATTCCTAAAGGAACGCAAGAGAAGCACAGTGCAGAGATTCCTGAACTGACATAGAAATGGACTGTGAAGGATTTAATCCCTCTCAATGTCTTTATTTACCACAAGGCAGCAGGACAGCAGCAAGGTGTCCCTGCCCGTGGCAGGGGGTGGAAATAGGTGATCTTTGAGGTTGCTTTGAACCTGAACCCTTCTGGGATTGTAAGACTTGTTTGTGATCCCAGGCAGCAGGGCTGGGACTCACTGGGAAGCCCCGTGGAGTTGAGGATCTCTGCCCTGTAATCCGCTGCACAACGGACAGATTCTCTTGAGTTGTTTTTAAATTTGCAGCCAGAGTGTCCTGCCAAGTGACAAAATGCATCGAGTTGTAATTGCTTTGGGGCTTTACTGAACCCTCTCTCTCATCCCATCTAAGAGGAGTCTACACACCTTTTTGCTTTAGGGGTTAAAGTAACATTGCCAAACACCTTTTTATGAATTGCTAGACAAAAGCAGGTTGTTTTGGCATGTTCTTTTAAACATGGACACTTCTGGAGACAGAATATAAGACAAAATAAGGTGTTGTACTCTTTCAGTGTGGTGATTCTTCTGTTATTAATCAATCTTGCCTAGATCTGTATTTATCTAGGCTGCACATTTCAATGTGGGTGTATATCTACACTTTAATTAATTTTGATTCATGGAAAGAGCAGATTTTAATTACAAAACACTTTTTCTAATGCATAACAGTTTCAGAGAAAATGAAGTTTATCAAGTTCTTTTTAAACCCTGTCTCCTGGAACCTGAAAGGGATTATATGATACGTTCTAACAGTTCGTTGCAAGACCAGCATGTGTACGCTTCAGTGACAGGAAGGAGACTTAAACCTGTTGGAAAGCCTGGTAAAGCAGTTAGAAAGGAGGAGCAGTAGATTTGTCAGCACGTTTGACATTTGGTGCACCTTGTAGAGAAGATTTTAAATACACAAAAGGGAAATGAAGACCGAGCTTGTAAGAATTATCCATGGCAGGTGCATTCCTTCTGTCACCAAGCCCCCCTCTGATTTGGAGAGATGAAGATTCAGAATCTGAGGTCTCCAGGCCTGAAAAATCTGCTCAGAGAATGTGATGGTATTTTGCTGTCACATTTGTGCTGAGGATTTCCTGGGCAGAAAGCTGTGCACGTGCCCTGTGTGACACACACACACAGAAGTGGGCTGAAAACTAAATCCAATGTTTCTAAGCATTGGCTGTGCTGGGTGAGACAATTCGGGACTGAAAAAGGAGTTACATTTTATTGGAAGTGCTGAAACTGTGCTCAGTGGAGGTGAGTGAGTCACTGTGCTTTAGCTCAGGGTGCTCTGGGCCATGGAGTCAGCAGTTCACACGGGCAGTCCTCGGAATCTGCCCGGGTGAGGTTCCTGCTGTCTGGGAAAATTCTGACAGAGCAGCTGTAAAATTGGCAGCTCTGCAGCTCAGTCCTTTTGAAGTGAGCCAGTGCACTCAACAGCACGTGACACATTTGCTCCGTACCCTTTTCTGTGGCTGGATCTGAGAGAAGGTGTCTTGCAGGCTCTCCTCTGGTGCCGGAGCTATCGGGAAGGGTGCGGGTGCTGTCTGGGGGCAGACAGCTCCAGATTGCCCTTGCTGACAAGTCTGATGCTGCATCTTACACCTGCATAGCTTCAAATGTGGCTGGGAGTGCCCAGAAGGAGTACAGCCTGCAGGTGTACAGTAAGTACCAGGAAAGTCCTGATCGTATTTGCCAGTTCTGCAGTAATCTTCTGGAAGCATGGTCAGTGCAGTGATGTTGAGCTGCAGCGTTTTCAGAGACTGGGGGCTGGCTGTTGGGACCATTTAAGGGTAGTCCAAGGAGAATGTTAAGTAATTAAAATTTTGGCAATCTGAACTCATAGCATGACCAAGACGTTGCATATCCCTGTTGGAAGTGCATGATTCCAGGGCTGTAACCTTTTAGGTAGCGTAACGTTTCTTGTCTCCAAACTGCAGCAGTGATGACAAACTAACTGATCTCAGATTTCCCTTTGTTCCCTTAGATTTTACTGTATTTCGGTCAGGAACAAAAGGAGGTATTTTGAAACAATCCCATGAAAAAGAAAATCTCCCAAAATCAATAGGGATTGACAGCATTTGGGGCCGTCGTTTTTGATTTAATTTTTCTTCCTGTTTTGCATTTTTAGAATCGCAAGTTAACGTTTTTAAAAAATCGGTTTTTTTCTTTACGGGGTGGAAGGAGGGAAGAGGACATTATTTGTCTGTTCTTGGCCCTGGTGACTGAGCAGACTTGCTTGTTATTCTGTTGAGAAGCAGGTGAAGATGCTGAAGCGTTGCTTCCAGTTGACTCTGCGCTGTGTTTCTTCTCCCATAGTTCGGCCAACTATACTGAACAGCAGCCCGCACCCATCAGAAGTCATGGTCAGCCAGGGAAGTGAAATCTCGCTGGAGTGCGAGGTGCAGGGCGTTCCAGAGCCGGCAGTGGCATGGCTGAAGGACGGGAGGCCGCTGGCAGGCGGCAGGGACGTGCTGCTGCTGCGCGGTGGCCGCGTCCTGCGGCTGGAGCGGGCCCGTGTGTCCGACACCGGCCACTACCTCTGTGTGGCCTCCAACGAGGCCGGGCTGGCGGACAGCAAGTACCACCTCAGTGTTCATGGTGAGCCTGGGCCGGGGGGCACAGGGACAGCTACGGCCACCCGAGAGTGTCCAAGCAGTAGCTGTGCAGCTCAGTGCATCTGTTGCGGCGGGGGTGGGGGGGCAGTTCCACTTGCGGGTCACTGGTGCCGTTTCAAAGGCAGTGTTATAAAAATCCAAATCCAATTTTGTGATTCCTGAATATTTTAAAATCTTACCGCTCTCTCTGTTAATATCAACCTACCCCCAGTTGCTTCATCTCCCAAGGTAACGAAGATCTGGTGCGATATTGGGGTGAGGGTCATGGTGGAAGATGTTTTACTCTGGGAGACAGAAATTAAGGTTTAACCGAGACCACCCTGCTAGTGAGCACTTACCAGAGGGGTATTACCTGGGGACAGCCAGGATCACAGGGGTCTAAGTATCAGGTTCTCTGATTTTACACAATCAGAACACTTTAAAGATTGTACTTCCAGCTATAACTTATCAAGTTGGACTGGTGGCATTGATCAGAGCATCACATTACCTTAGAGCACCTGTAAAGCTTTCGCAGATGACCTTTTTTGCATTTCATCGGACATTGAATATTCATGTTCTGCTGTAAGCACAGGAATTCTTGTTGTTAAAAACAAGAGGCCAGAATTACTTACCAGTTTTATTCTTTGTTTGGAGTATTTGCTGTGCTGTATTATCAAACTTGTGGGTAGTAAAAAGAAACTTCAAATCTCCTCAGTGCTGGAGGATATTGGTGAATTCTTGACCCGAGGCCTTATGTTCTGAAGTATGAACTGTAGAGCTGCTTCCAAAGTGGAAATGTTCTTATTCTTAGCAAGGAAAGGCTAAAGATTAATTTGTGGTAGTTATTTTAATAGGGGGTTGTTCTTTCCATGAGGAGATTCTGTCATAATTCTATCAGGGTAGGAATGTTCCTCAGTGTGTCATTCGATGCTGGGAATTATAATTAGTGTAGACTGGACAGGACTGCTATAACTGTTATTTGCTTTTAAGACATAAAATGAAGGTGATAGATAGAATTTAAGTTTATTATTTACATGCCACTGCACAGTAAGAAATAGTCATTTTATGTGATATTAAATGTCTGTGTTCTGTAGCTCCTCACTTGCTAAGCCTAACTTGGCTTCAGCGAATTACAATTACATTTTGTGAGCAAAGTTAATTCTGATTTGTCCTGAAGTGTGGCTTTTCTTTGCTCTTTTCTGTAGTTCCCCCAAGTATTGCTGGTAACCCTCAGATGCCTGAGAACATCAGCATTGTGGAGAAGAATCCCATCTCCCTGGTTTGTGAGGCCTCAGGAATTCCCTTGCCAGCAATAACGTGGCTCAAGGATGGTCGGCCTGTCACCCTGAACAGCTCGGTGCGAATGCTCTCAGGTACAAAAGCTGCAGTTAATTAAATAAAAAATGAAAAAGGGAAAGGGCTGAAGAGCCCTCTGCATCTACACCTGAAAGGAGGAGGTTTGGTTTATTAATCTGTAATGAGCAGGAAAGAAGAGAAACGGTTATTCAGTGCCAAGTTTTTACCTAAATGGGGTCAAATTGGCTGAACAGCTGAAAGCTGGTACCTATTTTAAGTGTATGGGCCAAAGGCTGGTGATGTTTGTGCTGTGACATGGACTGAGCCACAGTTTTGGCTGTTGGTATGTTAGTGCAGAGCTTGCTTCTAGGAAAAGGTCAGGTGGCAACACCCCGCTGTGTTGGGAAGCAGGAGGACTTGCTTGGCAGCTGCACCGAGGTTAAAGGGTTGTGTTACAGGAGGAAACTGAGTTGTCAGCAGCCCCTGAGATGACAAACTGGGTACCAAACAGGTGCTAACACATTTTGTGTTGCCTTCCCATGTGTTCAGAGATCAGCTTTCTGGGAATGTGTAGAAGTAGGTGTCCCTTCCCATGGCAGTTGGAACTAGATGATCTTTAAGGTCCCTTCCAATGCAAATCCATCCCAGGATTCTGTGAGTTAAGTATTTGGTGACAACTGAGATGTTTCTTTGAGCCTGGACTTGCCACTCACAGCTAGAAATCTCATGAATATAAGTTTTGCTGGAGTTTCTGATACTCTGGCATAGCCACCATGCAAAGCCAAGCCATCCTGCAGCATGAACTCAGGAGGCAGGTGATGGAGCTGGAAGGTGTTTAGGAGCTCAGCTAAGACTGGATTTGAAGGTGACATGTTTCAGGATATTTTAATCAGTGGGGCTTTTAATGTTGCACGTTCTCTTGCCCTCTGCTTTCCCATTTTTAAAGCACGTGGAAAAGGAGTGGGGTGTGATTATTATCCATATAAACCTGGCAGTGGGAGCTGGCTGCATTCCTCCTCGTGTGAAGTTGCCATCAACACAAATAACATCTTCTGGGCTTGATTGTTTGTGTCCTGTCTGTGGGTTTCTACACCCACACTGCAATCACCACCCGGATCGCAGTTTGGGAGGGGGAGAGACAAAAGGCTGTTTATTGTCTCTGGATTTTGGCTGCTGGGAGGGGTGGAACACGCCAGAACCCGACTTTGTTTGCCAGCAAACCTTGTGCTTCAGAAAACTACACATTGTGGGAGTGAAGTGTAACCAACATGGCACTTGGAACTTTATTTGTGCTTGTACAGCTGTAAAAAAACAACAACAAAAAAAATCCTCCTCTTCAACTAATTTAGGAGTTCAATACTTTGCCAAAGCAAGGTTTTGGTTCTGTTGATTGAAAACATACTTGGCATTGCAGAGAATTTCAATGTGTGGACACCCTGCTGTCAACTTTTAGTCTGCTAATTCAGATCACAGAATCTCCTGAGCTGGAAGGGACCCACAGGGATCATTGAGCCCAACTCCTGGCCCTGCACAGACACCCCAACAATCTCACCCTGTCCCTGGGATCATTGTGCTGATACTGATGTTTCCTTGTGGTGAGCCTTCCTGCATAACCTCCAGAAAAAAAAAAAGGAAAAACATTCCACTGTAGCCCACCTGCTTTCCTTGCAGCCCCTGCCCTAAGCTGCACACTGGCTTTAGGAAGGAGAGAAGCTTTAATTGAACTAAATATATAAAATCCTGTGCTGCCTCAGCACTGGGGGCCTGGGTGTGTTCTGGTGTGTAATAGCAGGGCAAGCCCCAGTCTCTACAGGCAGGTACCTGCTTCATTTTATTGCTTCTGGGGCCTTGTTCAGGGGGTGGGTGGGAGAAGGGATCAGGGAGACATGAGGCTGGAAGAACTGAGCCTTCCAGGCAGAATTCCTTGGGCAGAGGCACATCCATTAACCAGCCCAACAGTTTCTTCCTTCCAAGCGCATGAGCAGGAACTTCAGTTCCTGGGCTCTGTCCCAACGATGACCCCTGTGGATATCCACAGGCAGGGAATGCCCATTTAGGATGTGATGTATGGTGTGGGAATGCTAATGGCAGAGCTGCTGGCCAGAAACTGGGAAAGGCTGCAGACTGGCCACCACCTTTGTTTTCACACTCAAATGCTCCCTGAGGTTTGTTTTGCTGTTCCTCTGCCAAAAAGAAGAAGGAAAGAGAAGTTACTGTGCCATAGCAAAGCAGGGATATTCCTGGTCTTTTGGTCAAAGGTACTTGCAAATGTTATTCCTTTTAAACTAACGTATCTGTGCAAAGGTGACCTGACAACTGTTCTGCCACAGTGTAAAAAAGGAATCTGTTATTTTAAACCATTACATGTAACCAGTGCTGTTATTACCTGTTATTATTATTGATGGCACAATTAATGCAAATGCTGGAAGGGAGGAGTGGAGTTTTGTTCCTCATTTATACGTGTGAAAATATCTTTAAGGCATTTATAACATTAAGTGTTTATAAAAATAAATTTATTTTTATGTGTAGACACCCCCCCCCCAATAAGGCTTTATTATTTTTCCTGTATATTCATGTAGATTCTCAGTGTATAGCCAGGCACTCATGTGAATGACAATCCTGCTGAAACACTGTGTCCTGTCCCAGTTTCCTGCCCAGAAGTACAGGCACAAAGCCTTCGTGGTGCAGACATCGCAGGTTGTCTGTGATCCGTGAATTCCGTGGGCGGGTGGGCTGAGGGGAGCAGATTGCTTGCTGTGCACAGACCGTGGGGATGCGCTGCGAGTCTGGCAGAGCGGGGCCGTGATGTTGTCCTGTTTCGGGTCCCCAGGAGGCAGAACGCTCCGTCTGACGCACACGGGCGCGGCGGACGCGGGGCGATACACGTGCGTGGGGACCAACGCAGCAGGGCAGGCCAGCAGGGACTTCCACCTCTCTGTTCTGGGTGAGTACAGCAGCAGCTCTGGCACGGCACAAGAGGGAGGTTCGTACACCGAGGAGGAGGTCTTCTGTGTGCTTTGCTGGTATTTAAAAAATGTTAAGCCCAAACATACGTCCTTAAGGGAAAAAATAAGTGAATTTGGTGCCGTGGACAGAAAATTAGGTTGTACAGAGGAGTTTCTTCTACATAGAGTCATGGAATCCCAGAGTGGCTTGGGTTGGAAGGGACATTAGAAACCATCCCATTCCACCCCCTGCCATGGGCAGGGACACCTTCCACTAGCCCAGGTTGCTCCAAGCCCCGTCCAACCTGGCCTTGGCCACTTCCAGGGATCCAGGGGCAGCCACAGCTTCTCTGGGAAACCTGTGCCAGGGCCTCACCACCCTCACAGGGAAGGATTCTTTCCCAATATCCCATATAATCCTGCCCTCTGGCTGTAAAAACCCATTCCCCCTTGTCCAGAGTCCCTCTTCAGCAATCTTGGAGCCCCTTTAGGCACTGGAAGGCACTCTAAGGTCGCCCTGGATCTTTCTCTTCTCCAGGATCAACAATCCCAACTCTAATACAGTGCAAACCTTCAGTCAGTAGAGCCTTTGGTATGACAAAGGGTACAGACCAGTGGGTTAGGGGATGATCCTGCTGACATATTTAGGCTAGGAGTGGCCCAGCAGGCTCTTTAGAGGCTATTTGGGACTATTATTGTGTAATTTGGTCACATTGCTTCGTTTTAAAAAAACAGTATGTTTCCCAGAAAACACAGCTTTCTGTTTTAGTAACTATTTGTTTTTGTGAACAACTCTTAGGCCTGATGCCGGTTGTCTTACAGCATTTCTGTGTATAATTTTGTTCTGAGTTTCTTCTCCCTGAGGTGCTGAGCACCACCAGCCCCCCCCTTGCCTTCAGCTGACTCAGGCACACTCAGCCTGTACATGATAACTCCCATTCATGTCAGTTCATGTTTATTTGATGAGCTCATGGAAGTGTAAGTGTGGTAGAATGGAAGAGATGGATAAACACTGGAGAGCATTCATTGTCTGACTGTTTTCTTTGGAGGCTTTTAGTAGCAGGGTGTTCTCGAGGGTTCTGGGAACCTCTGTTGCGTAGTCTTTGTTTGCCTTGAAGAAAAATGCTCAGTGAAGCTGATTTCAAGTGGAAAATGCCATTGTTCAGTCTTCTCTTCCCTCCCCCTAAAAATTCCTTTGTCTTTCTAAAGGAAAGTTACTGGAATGTGGGCTGATGGTTGCACAGAATGCTCACCACCTCACTGTCAGTGGGGTGTACAGGGACACGCCGGGGTTCTCTAGATTGTCGGAGGAGGTGCAACAGTTTGCAGGGAGAGCCTGGTGTAATAAGCACAATATTTATATATTTGAAAAAGGTTTGGTGTGGCTTTGTCATGTTTTTGAAATTCATGTGTGTTGACATATTACTGTATTACTTTGAGGCCAAAGGATGAGTTGCTGTGTTTGTTTATGAACAGTAACATTTGGCCCAACTCAAGTCCTTAACTTTAGGATTTTAAGTTATGTTTTGCCTCCATCTGTTTCCTTCACTCCAGTTTGAACTCTTCATAAGTATCAGAAATCTGGTGTAACATTATTTTTCTCTGTTGACAGTGAATTCTGCACATTCCCATGATTCTTATTTTTATAAAACTTTGACTTCCAACATAGTGCTAGATCACAAATACTCTGCTGAATGTATTTTAATTCCTCTCCCTTTAGGTCTTCTATCTGTGAAAGCTTGCATTTTTCAGGGTTACTAAAGTATAAATCTGTCTCCGTAGTGTGGCATTTTTGTCAATAAACTTCCCAAAATCCCATGGAGACTGAGCTTGCTTTCTTATAAGTCTCCTTTTCAGCCTGTTATACTCCCTGCCTGCTTTGATTTGTAGTGCCACTTTCTTTTGGCCTGAATCTACTGATGCCTCTATTTGAAAGAAATAGCTGATCTCAGCTCTTAACCACCACACCTTAATAATCCGTCCTCCCCCACCCAAAAGCACGTGCTGACCGGGGTTACTTGGAAATGTCATCCAGGTCAGCCATACAGTAAGAGTTGCCTTGCCCGGAGTTGGCTGTTTTCGGGGGTGGGATAGGTGTTTTAAGGGTTTTATCATCTATTTCCCTAGAGAAAGGTAATTTGTACCACAGCAAGATGCCTTTAGACCTACATAGTTTGTTTATTCCTGCATGGAATTAGCTGTATTTGCATAAAACACAGGTGTGCCTTTACACAGCATCCACTCGTTGGGAATGTCTTGCATTGCTCTTCGGTTTTTGGGTCAGTGATTGTACAACCAAACACAAACAGTGGCGAGCTGGTTTTCCACATCCTGGATTCTCAGGCTGATCCCTCCTACCAGGGTCATCAGGCAGCCTGCTGTGTTTAAGCCTTGCGAGTAACACATGCTGCTGCTGTGTCCTGCCTGTTTGCAGTGCCTCCAGGGATCGTGGGGGAAAACAAACTGGAGGATGTGAAAGTGAAAGAGAAGCACGGAATTACCCTGACGTGTGAAGCGACAGGTAAAAGAACACCCTGTTACTTATCTTTGCTCGTCAAACCCACGTGTCCATCGCTCTTTGTGCTGGACAGCATCTTCGTAATGAAGTTTTCAGCTGAGTGGAATTTTTAAATCTCAGATTTAACCCTGGTGCTTAGACCAGGACTAAGCAAGCACTCCTTGTAAAGGCTGTATAAAATAGAACCAAGAGGGTAGTTACTGTGGTATTTCTTCTCCAACAGCCTATGGAATTTCAGAGGAAGTTCAAAGTCTTCAGAATGCATGTTCCAAAACATCTCCTCACAAGGGTGTGTTTTAAAAGGACCCCTGAAACTGTATTTTTGTGTTTCTCAGAAATCTTGGCATATCCTGGAGGTTATATTTGCCACTTTCTTTCCTGCCCCAAGGGAACCCTGTGCCACAGATCAGCTGGCTGAAGGATGGGCAGCCTGTGCCTGAGGACGGAGACCACAGGGTTCTGTCTGGGGGGCATTTGCTGCAGATCTCCAACGCCCAGATCACCGACACCGGGCGATACACGTGTGTGGCATCCAACGCTGCCGGGGATGGGAGCAAAACCTACAGCCTGAACGTGTTGGGTAAGGACCTGGGCTGGCTCCTGCCAGGAACAGCCGTCTCAGGAGGAAAGATAATCCCACTGGAGTTTTGTAGTGCTTTACTGACAGCAACGTGCAAGTCACCTGTCTGCAGTGAAGATGGTATAGCTTAATAACTGATAAGTGGTAGTGGTTCGATAGGAGCACCAGTGTTGTGCCTCAGACAATGCAGAGCTGGAAAATAGGGAACTACAACATCCCTGTGGAATGGGCAGGACAGCACACTGGCTTATTGTGAGTCAAGGAAGGAACATCTGAAGAGCCCTTCAGATTGTGATCTCTGCAAAAAAAGCTGAAACCATATCCAGTTCTCTTTGTTTTTTCCATGAGGGCTATTGCACAACCAAGAGCAAACAATGGCGAGTTTATTTTCCACAGCCTGGTTTCCCAGGCTCACCCCTCCTTCCAGGATCATCAAGCAGCAGCTCTGCCAGCCGCTGCACGAGGAGTGGTGGCTGGATTCCTGGTGACCTGTGCTTGACAAAGGAATGGGGGGGATGAATTGCACTGGCTTGGGATCACTGCTGAGTTCAGGACAAAACATTAAAGCAGCTGAGTGTTGTCTGTCCTTGGGTTTCAGTGCTCCTTGTAGGAATACCTCCCGGCTAGCTGAGGCTGCAACCAGATTCCTGGACTGACCAGGGACCAGAAAATTGGCTGGTCAGAGAGGCCCTTCCTGTGGTTAATGATTTGTTGTTCCTAGTGGCTCCAAGCATCGTGGGTGCAGACAGCCAAGGGAATGCAGAAGGTGTCACCGTCATCCTCAACAGCCCCATCTCCCTGCTCTGTGAGGCTTATTCCTACCCTCCAGCTACAATCACCTGGCTCAAGGATGGGAATCCTTTAGAATCCAACAGAAATTTCCGCATTCTGCCTGGTAAACTTCTTGTTGTTATTGAGAAATAGCATTACATGTAGTTCTTTTAGTGTTTTGTTTTCTGTTAGAGACTTCAGTGACAAATCAAAGGATATATTTCTTTTAAGTGCAATGCACTGGCACAGGTTGCCCAGAGAAGCTGTGGCTGCCCCTGGATCCCTGGAAGTGTCCAAGGGTTGGACGGGGCTAGGAGCCACCTGGGCTAGTGGGAGGTGTCCCTGCCCATGGCAGGGGGTGGCACTGGGTGATTTTTAAGGTCCCTTCCTACCCAAATAATTTTGTGAATCTGTGTTTGTACTTTTGTAGCACTTCCCATTCCAGTATTTTTAAGTGCTTTACAATTAACTGATTATTTATTTGTGTTTTATTTGTTCTCAGGTATTTATTCTTTTGTTCCATAAAGCCAAGTGATGGCAAAATTCATATGAGCTAATAATGAATATAAATAACTTGCAATTAAGTGTGGAAGTTAGAGGAACAGAGATATAAATGACAGCATTAGTAAATAGAATGAGGTGGCATTTTTCTAGGTGATTAATAGTTGACCATTTTAAATTTGTGGAGTTACTCTTGCCTGGCACATCCATGGAGGTGCAAAACTGGAACAAGCTTCACTGGTAACGCTGGAATAACGTAGATGAGCAGGTTTTAGCCTTGTTAACTACAAGTGCTCAGAGGAAGGATGAACCCTGTCTAAATATCTTCAAGGAGTTTCATGTGCAGAACTGTGTTAACAGATTTTCCAGGAATCTGTAAACAAGAGGAGCTGTGATCCACAGCACTTCCCTGAATTATGCACTCCTTTGGTACAAGTGGTGGTAAGCAGACAGGGTTTCCCGCTCATCTAAGGGCACAGTTTGGACCAAAGGGTTGGGAATACGCTGCAGAAAGTATTTAAATAATTGGGAGGCAGGAGAAGGTGCTATTAAAACTTGGTGTCTCTTGGCAGGTGGGAGAACCCTGCAGATCCTGAGTGCCCAGGAGGACAGTGCTGGCACATACACCTGTACAGCCACCAATGAGGCTGGAGAGACCTCAAAGGACTATGAAGTGAAAGTCCACAGTATGGAAATACTTTCATTTTTTTAAATTTAATTTTTTTGTTGTTGTTGGGGTTTTTTTTGTTTGTTTGTTTTGTTTTGTTTTGTTTTCATTCTTCCATTTCTCCCATTGCACCGTTCCTGTCCTGGTGAATACAAAGTTTTCTATTAGTTCAGCAAACATCTACATTGGCCTGTGGCCATTACTGGAGGAGAGACACTAAAAAAGTCTGCTGTTGCCTCCTTTGCAATGCTGCTGTTGGGCTAAAAGCTTTTGTGCCACCCCGGGGAGGATATGTAAGAAACACTCAACTCCAGTTTCTTCTGGAATGCTTTTTTCGGTACTGATTTTCAGATCAGACCAGTGCAGCACAATGGGAGATGCGAACAGAGAATCTCCTGAGCGCAGAAACTGTTTTAGAAAAACGGTGGGGGAGGGGACCTGTAACACATGCTAGGAAACTCCCTTGAGTAAGGTGAAACAGGAGGATATTATTTTTTTGTCCTTCCGTAAAATTCCATATGCACAAAAGCTGTCCCTTTCCAGGCTTCCTGTCAGCACATTGTCCTTTGAGCATCTGTGCCTAATGCTCAATTTTAATGCGCAAACTCTTCATTATGAGCTCAGTCAAGAATGATTTTTACCTTTTTTTTTTAAATTTCCTAGTCTGAATTGGAGTTGGTTTGCCCCCTTACAGTAACCATACCGTTATTTTAATTACACTAAGTCCCTAATAAGGCCCCATTGGATTTGGAATAATGAGAAGATGACAAAAGAGTTCATTATTGAAGCATAGCTATGTAGCAATGTAAAGCCCCCAGTCCCAAATGCCATTGCAACTGTCAGTTAGTTATGCTCTTGTAAGCATTAGGGAAAATTTAAAATTTCCCATTGGAAAAAAAAAAAGAGTGGAAAATGCTCTGAAAGCATTTAAAATAATTTAAAAGGTATTACGAGACCAGGATGGGGGATTTTGAACAATTTTGAAATGCTTTGGTTTCCTTCTGATTCAGAAGAAAACAACATTTTGCAACACTGGGATTTCAGTGGAGTGGAAATGTTGAGTTTTCACCAGCTACTTTGAGTGTGGACTTTAGTTCAAACATATGCTTCTGGGAATATTAGTTTCCATTAAAATGCTTTTTAGTGATTACAATAGCCTGAACTTTATGGCATTCAGGCCAGGCACATAATAAAGTGCTGTAGTTAGGTAAACTCTAGTCAGTTTTGCATGTTTAAAAGTGTTGAACACAGTTTTATATGTTCTTATATATAATAAATGTACTAAAAATGGTTGAAAATACATACATATATATATCTTTATATATATAAAAGTAAGAATTTGGCTGTGGGCGAGAGGCAGTTTATATAAGGGAACTTGCTTTCCCTGAGGTTATCATCCAGGCTTTCCTTTTGTCTGGTTAATTCTGAACTACTGCGGCAGACAGTAAGTCAGGACAGTCTCTCCCTTTGTTTTTGTGCAGTTCCCCCCACCATTACCAGAGGGGATGTCTCAGGGACAGGGCTCTCTCCCAAGGAAGTGAAGATCAAAGTGAACCACAGCCTGACCCTGGAGTGTGAAGCTCAGGCCGTTCCTGCTGCTGCCATCAGCTGGTACAAGGATGGACAGGCCAGTCACAAACTTCCTTCCTTCCCGGGGGGGTTTTGTACAGACACAGTTTGCATTCCCTGTCTCTGTTAATGAACAGCCAGGGGGTGTAGCAGCTCCCCAGCACTTCCCACTCTTCTGCTGGCAGCATCACCCCTCACACATTTTGGGGTGTTTGCTATGGGCCAGACCTCTGCCCATCCACATCCTTGCTTTTTTTTTGGGTGCCTGGCAGTGCCCTGAGACACCAGTGCTGAAGTTTCCAGGCCTTCCACTGGCCTGTGCTGTAAAGAGGGAGGGCCCTGCCTGGCAGGAGCGTCCCATGTGTGACCGCACGTCCCCTAGTTGTTGTGTAAAGCCCCAAAGGCCATGTTACAGATGGTTCCCTCAAGTGCTGCCCTTGCAGAAGTTGCAAGAGAACCTCCCACTTGGTCCTGGCAGAGCTGACAAAGCCACAAGAGCGTGTGGCCCCTCCGTGAGGGCGAGGCGCGATTCCTGCCGCACGCAGGGCGTCCAAAGGGAGCAGCACAGCTGGGGAGGGCAGGGCCACAGGGCCCCACTCAAACACGGGAGAGATAAAGAGAGATATTGCCAAGGGAATATTATGTTGGAGGGGTTGAGAGGTCCCTAAGAGCAGTGGCTCTCCACAGCTGGCCACCACTGGCGCAGCAGCTGCTTCTCCTTAGGCTGCCCCAGCTTAATGGTTTTCACTCTCATCATGGACTGAATTAACTGTCCCCTGCAGGCTGGGAGTTCAGTGCCAGCGCCATAACCATGGAAATGTGGGATCCTGGAATGGTTTGGGTTGGAAGCGACCTTAAAGCTCACCCAGTTCCATCCCCTGCCCTGGGCAGGGACACCTTCCCCTAGCCCAGGTTGCTGATGTAGTTGGGCACACCCAAGGTGTCCTGTTTTCAGCCCTGAGACAGAGGGGCTGTGTTAGTGCAATCCCTGCTGTTCCCGTGTGATGTGCCTTCAGGGTCAGTAACATGCAGTCCTGTGTCTCTGTGCTACTGCTCTGTCCTTTCATGTTCACACCGTGTCCTTGCTGGGCAGCAGATCCAGTAGGGTGAGTCACACGCAGTTGTTCACCTCACAGAACGCTGGTGGTTTTCCACACGTAGATTTTCCATCAGCTCATTGACTTGACCAGTGAGTTCAGGGGTTGGATCAGCCTGATTTAGTCCAGTGTCAGGAGAGCCCTGGTGGGGATGGCATCGCTCTCGACTGGGGTTAGGAATGATGTAAACCCCCATCTTTGAACAGACCAGCCACCACAGTCAGGGTGAAGATGCAGTTTCTGACAATCATGAAAAGAAAATTGCCTCCAGGACCTTGGAGCTTGATCAGGTTTACTCATGTTACTTCCACAAATATGGCTGTTTCTAGTGTGTGTTTTGCTAGGTATTAATTTTCATATAAAATTCCGTTACAGCCACTTAAGGCAAATGACCACGTCCTGATCCAGGCCAGTGGCCAAACTCTGCACATCAGGGAGGCCCAGGTGTCCGACACCGGGCGTTACACGTGTCTGGCATCCAACGTTGCTGGGGAGGATGAGCTGGAGTTTGATGTCAATATACAAGGTGAAAAGAGAATCAAATCCTTCTGGTAACCTCCTTTTCTAATCTTCTGGGGCATTGGTAGTTGTATATCCTTTACACCTGTTTGGTCTAATCCAGTGCTTTTGTGTTTTCTGTGATTTTTATTTCATGTATATTTTGCTGATCTTTATACGCTATTTGATTATTCTTTTATGTTGTGAAAAATGGAGCTCTTCAGAAGTCAGTGGAATGACATAACAACTCTGGTCTTCCTCTAAATGACAAGAAAAGGTTTTTGTTTAACTTAAACTAAGACATCGTGTTTTATTTCTCTGTACTGATTAGTATTTAGAGGCCCCAGACGTCAGCATTCCATTGGCCTACACACTCTATGTGAATTACTCTACATGAGTAATTTCTGAAAATTTAGACAAAATGAGAACTTGAGTGAAACCACATACCTTATTGTTTAAGTGGTGTTTTTGATTGACATTCTCTGGGTTTGTTAGCAGGTCCTCTTATGCTGTTATTTATTAGTGTTCAGAAAATGCTCAGTAGATTGCTCAGTTGTTCATTCTGATGAGAAGAACTAGAATTTTTCTGGGTAACTTAAATTGGGAGGAAGGGGTTGATTTAATACAGTTATTTTTTATTGCTTTTATTTAACGCTTCAATACCTTTTAATTTCTTGCCTTCAAAACTCGCCATTTCTGCTGCAAAATGTGGCCATTTTTCTTCTCCTTTGTTGTAGTCCCTCCTAGTTTCCAAAAGCCTTACAGGGAGTGGGAAGCTGGGAACACAGTGGATGCAGGAAGAGTTGGAGAAAGCAAAGATGTGATTGTGAACAATCCCCTCTCCCTGTACTGTGAGACCAACGCCGTCCCCCCTCCCGCGCTCACCTGGTACAAGGATGGCTCTGCCCTCAGCTCCAGTGACAAAGCGCTCATCCTGCCAGGTGGGTGTTCAGATGGCCCTCCCTGACCTTAAGCCACCAAGGTGATCAGAGGGACGGGGCAGCTCTGCTGGGAGGAAAGGCTGGGGGAATTGGGATTGTCCAGTGTGGAAGAGAGGAAGCTTCAGGGTGACCGAACTGTGGCCTTCCAGTGCCTGTAGGGGCTACGGGAAACAGGGAGAGAGACTGTTTGCAAGGGATGGAGTGACAGGACATGGGGGAATGGCTTCCCACTGCCAGAGGGCAGGGTCAGATGGGCTATTGGGAAGGAACCCTTCCCTGTGAGGGTGGTGAAGCCCTGGCACAGGTTGCCCAGAGAAGCTGTGGCTGCCCCTGGATCCCTGGAAGTGTCCAAGGCCAGGTTGGACAGGGCTTGGAGCGACCTGGGCTAGTGGTGGAAGGTGTCCCTGCCCGTGGCAGGGGGTGGGACTGGATGAGCTTTAAGGTCCCTTCTGTCCCACACCATTCTGGGATACTATGATGAAGAAATGGCCTTAAGACTGCTATTTGTATAGTAATAACAGACTTTTCCCCTTCAGGACCTTCCTTTAATGTTCTTTTCAGACTTTCTTGGCTGGAAGTGTTTCTCTTCAGTCCTTAGCCTTAAGCTGTTTCCTTTTATTTAAAAAAGTATTGGCTAAAATGGTATGAATGTCACCATTTAACTTTCATAGAGAATCACAGAATTCCAGACTGGTTCGGGTTGGAAGGGACCTTAAACCTCACCTCATTCCACCCCCTGCCACGGGCAGGGACACCTTCCACTAGACTAGGTTGCTCCAAATCCTATCCAATCTGGCCTGAAACACTTCCATGTGCTGAGAAATAAAATACAGCAGTGATACCTTCTCTCTAATGTGTTCCTGATTTATTTCCTTATTAAATTTGCTTTGACAAAATTGTAATTGGAGTAGAAAAGCCCGTTAACCAAGCAGTGAGGCATGGAAGTCGTATTTCCAGCAGAAAAATGGCCATGAGCTCCTGCTTAACATCACGTGGGGAAGGGGAAGGGCTCCCTGTAATCCTGGGAGTGTGCAGAGCCGCTTTGGGTTGGGGGGTGTAAAGAAGGGCAGTGGTAAAATGGTAATGCCTTCTTGTCCCCCTTGCTAATCTGTTGGGAAAACAATGACAGCCCCTCCCAGAATGTATTCCTAAGGTGTCCTCTCCTTCTGAAGCGATTTATGTGGCAAAGCTTTCATGAGGAATAGAGTGAAAAGTACCTTTCCGCTTGCAAGTGAATCTTTTCAGTTTGGAACAGAATATTCTGTGGTTATATTTCCTATTAGTTCTGTGCCATGTAACTGACAAATATTTTTCTTCTTGATGGAAGAATAATGCCTGGCTGCAAACTGCTGCAGAATGTTACTCCCTTCTGCGGAATTAATTGCTCTTTTCTAACGTTTCACTATGAACATGGCTCAATTCCAAGGATCTGCCAGTAGAAAAAAGTAGCTGCGAAATAAAAGCCTTTGGTTACTTGTAATTCAGACCAAATGCGTGACCATTCATAAATTTGCTTGCTCAGGTCTCTGGTGGGCCATGGTGTGGAAATGATGGAATTCCTTGGTGTGTGTTGCTTGCAGGAGGCCGAGTGCTGCAGATCCCACGGGCCCAACCAGGGGACGCCGGGACTTACACGTGTGTGGCAGAGAATGAGGCCGGGCAGGACTCCATCCACTACCATGTCCACGTGCTCTGTGAGCTCCCCTGCTTCCCGTTCTCCTTCTAGCAGCAAAAAAGAGTTCTCTGCTGACTAAGGAAGCATTGTAGCCCAAGTTTCCTTCATGTTTTTAAAGTCTGTGTATTTGTAAACTATTAAATTGAGGCATATAGGGTGCTGGAGTTGGAGAACTGCACAGAACTGTGTGAAAATGTTGTTAGTTCAGAATGTTTCTAGGTTATTATTATTATAGGAGCTCCATTGTTACTCCTCTCACCCTTCACCTGAAAGAAAAGTGTAGGTAGAAATCCAGGTTTTATCTTGGTATCTCTTGTTCCTTCTCTAGCTTCCCACTGAAGATTCTGACCAAGGCTTTTCTCTCTCTTTATTTTGGTCATCATTTTCTAAAATAGCTGCAGAACTCCCAAAGGCTGAAGGGAATTGAGGGTTTAGATCAAAGAGTGCCTGCCACAGCTGTGTTGACTGTCTGTTCTGATTGTTGATGCACTCAAGGTTTTGGCCTTGGGAAACACATTTCTTTACCTCCATTGCTGTGTATGCCCCTGAAAATAATGGATTTATTGTTATGAAGGGGTTATACTTCGGAAATCAACTTTTATTTTGATAGCAAAGAACATGATGTGAACTAATTGGAAAATGAGTTTTCACCTCTACTTCTTCCTGGCTGCTGTGAATAAATGTAGTTGTGCTGCAGTCCTTTGAGTTATACTGAGTTGTTCCAGCTGAACCACTCCTGGGATGTTTTTATCTTTCACTGGATTCACTGGAGGTTTCTCTACTTCCTTCTGAAAACCCAGTCTGATTTAACAAGCACCCCTGAGAGGTGCTGAGTGACGGTGTTCTGTCTGTCTGCAGTTCCCCCGTCCATCAGTGGAGCCAGGGGTGACCTGCCTGAGGAGGTGACCGTGCTCGTGAGCAAGGTGGCAGTGATGGACTGCGTTTCCAGTGGGAGCCCTTCTCCAAGCATCACCTGGCAGAAGGATGGCCAACTCCTACCAGAAGATGACAAACACACCTTTTTATCCAGTGGAAGGAGGTTACAGGTAGCTCGTAGTGAAAAACTGCTGTTTTGGCTTCACAAGCACAAGCCAAACTGCCCATAAACACGGATCTGTTTAGTTTTGCTGAGTGTGCAGTCTTTGCTTTTACCTGCACGGTGCTGCAAACATAAGGAATTTTTGTCCCTTCTTCCTCTCCCTCAGGTGCTTCTTCTCATTCCCATGGGGTTCCCTTAGACTCAACTGTTTTGTGGGATCATGTTGTGAACCAGTCATTGAAATCACTTGGTTTAAAATAATACTGACTTTTGTGGAGAAAATAGTGTATTATGAACAACTTTCCCTTTCTATTGATAAATTGGATAAAACTATCAAACCAATTAGAGACCTGGTCTTAATCCTTCCCGTCTGATTCTTTGACAGTGTTGTCTATATGTTAGTTCCACAGTTCTCTTTTTTTCCTTAGATTTCGAATTCCCAAATAACAGATACTGGCAGGTACGTCTGCATTGCAGAAAACATAGCTGGAAGTGCCAAGAAGTATTTTAACCTTAATGTTCACGGTAAGTACAATAATCCAGAACTTTCTGTGTTCTGTCAAATACTAGTTTAGCTTGATGTGTGAGTTTTAGAGTGCTCAGGCACACCCTTGGCTTTATGTAGGTAAATCGTCTTACTGGGTGTGATGGGCATTCTGACAGACCAGAAACCAAGTGTCACTTTGAAGTACCTTGGCACAAGAAGTCTAAAACAAATGCAATCAAGAAATTAGGACATCTTTCATTAAAAAAATAATATTTCTACCACCTTCCCTTCCCTCTCCTGGCAGCTTCAGAAAACCAGGACATCTCTAATTAACATTTTAGAGTAAACCCAACCTTCCCCTTTTATTTCTGCCCATTCTCCATCCCACACTTTGGGCTTTCCATCCTGAATTGCAGAACAGAGGAGCGTTATTCCCACCAATCCCTGACCACCATTCCACGGTTAAAGCTCCCAAGGAATACTGGCAGCTCCGTCCTTATTTGCTCTCACAGTACGATTTGCAGACTCGTATCCCAACCTTCTCCATGGGATCAGTGTCCTTTGTCACTCCCTGCCACTGGCTAAGCCTCTGTGGTCCAGTCTGGACCACAAGTGCCGTGTTCTCTCTCACTTCAATGTAGGACCAGCATCCCAGGAATGGGAGGATCCAGGTCATTCCACACACAGTAATTCCCTTTTCCCTCATTTGCGTACAGTAAGTTTACATCCTAAATGGCACAAATTTATAGCCCTTTTTTCTATTCAGTGATACAATTAGCCAAAAGTAATGTTGTCATGGGAAGAATTTGCCCTGGAGTCATTCTTTGAGAAGTGATTTTCTTTCAGTGGTGTCTGTCCAAATTTTCTGATGTGTGAGTTTTGTATTTAAATCAAAATATTTCCCTTTTCTTGTGTTTTAATTTAAATGTCCTGTCTTTAAAATATTTGTTTAGAGGGACCGTAATCTAATCCTCTTCTCTTAAAAGAAATATTTGCCTGAAGCTTCAATTCTAACTCAACAGTATTACCAACTTAGGTCTATTATTCTTAATTCTAATTCGAAAAATTTTAGAGTGTAGCTGTTCGGGAAAGGACCACACAGGGTGTAGCACTGAGGGAAATGCATTATCCCTAAGCACCATGATCTCTGTCTTGTCAGTGTCAAGAAAAAGGCTTATTTCCAGCATTTTTGTGTGTTTCTAATGGAACTGCTTTCACCAAATTCCATAAAATATTAAAGATGGTGCTCTTTAAGAGGTTGGAAAAATCATTTCTGGTCTCCAAGGTGAGTGATAAAACTAACAGAAAATAGAAAACCTTTTAAAACATTGAAAATAAGCACCCAGTTTTAAAATCTCAACCTCTAACCTTAATATAGAATAAGTAGGTAATTCTCCTACTGAGTGCTATAATTGAGCCCGTTACTGCATCCGTGGGCACATACATTTGCATATGTGGACTATTTGTGGGGGCTTTTTGCTGAAGAAATTGAAATCACCCACTTTTTAAGTAAGTTACCTTTAAGACAGCCGAGATTTGGCCCTGTATATTGAATTACCCACTGCCAATAATCACATCTGTGGGAAAGGAACTGTAAAAATAAGTAAATATAAATAATTATCAAATGTCATCAGATCATAATTTTCCACTTACTCTAGTGAAACATTTTATGCTCTGTATCAGGGAAGTATCCTTCAGTTATTCCAAGCTGAAAAATATGGACTGAATTCCCCCTTTCACATGGACTCCTTGTTTCTCCAGTGCCCAGAGGAGCCATAAACTTGCCTTAATGACTGGTTTGTGTCACTCAAGTGACAGCAAACAGCTGGAGAATTTCGGGTGGAGATGGGCCAAAATACTTCAGCATTTCTGTCTTTGAAGAGAGGATTCCGTGTGTTCTCTGGAATGATTTTTCCACCCTCTAGAGCCAAAAACATGCTTTTGCTTTCCTCTTAAGTGTTTTATATATCCCCACTGCAAAAATATGGCAACTAAAATGTGGGGGTTAGTAAAAAGGAGAGATTTACAGTTATTTCGTTTTAAGTCATTCTTGTAGAAAGGTCACATGTCAAAATATTCTTGGGTTAAAAATACTGGGACTTGTGAGCTTAAAAAATGCACCCCTTGGAGTAATGGTGCAGGCCAGGATTCTAAAGTGCTTAGCTCACTGTTAAACAACAGGTTTGTGTGGTTACAGAACAGCCCTGAACTGAGGCAGGAGGAATCACTTTGAGTTCTCTATCGTGAGAAAACGGACTATTTCAGAAAGAATAGGAACAATAACAATTCAGTCATCCTACATATCCTGCCGAGGTGAATCTAATCTGTGCTTCCTCATACAGCAAGTGTCTGATGGGGCACAGTGTTAGAAAATTGAGAGTGCATTGGTCAGGACCTCGTGGAGGCTCATTAGCCTTCCCAAACCTCAAGCACAGAAGGACCACAAGTGAAATAATTGACATTTTTTGTGAATTACGGGAGCTGGAATGACCATTAGATTGATTTTGACCATATTTCCAGATGCATCCAAAAAACGGCAGATCCATTCATGGATGTGAGAGATTTTTGCGACTTGTCCCTCTGGTGAAACCCAGAAACACAGCTTCATTTTAGTAAACCAGGATCTGGTGGAATATCCTTTGCTGACGTAGTGTAAACCTATTAACGTGTGTTTCTCTTCACAGTTCCTCCAAGTGTTGTTGGTACTAACCCTGAGAATTTGACCGTGGTGGTGAATAATTTCATCTCTCTGACTTGTGAGGTCACGGGCTTTCCACCTCCTGATCTCAGCTGGCTCAAGAACGGAAAACCTCTCAGTTCCAATTCCAACACTTTCATTGTGCCTGGTAAGGAATCCTGGCGATTTCTACAGCCTTTGGGCTCAACTTCTGTGTGCTTTGTCTTGATAAGGCCCGTGGGCACTATTTATGGAGCCTGTTGGACCTGCAGTTTTAAAATAGCATTTGGATAACACAGTCCCCAGAGGATAAATCTCCAGCCTTCTCTTTTTGCCTCAGGTGCTCGGACGCTGCAGATTCCCCGAGCCAGACTACCAGATGATGGGGAATATACTTGCATTGCCAGGAACCAAGCTGGGGAAAGCCAGAAGAAGAGTTTCCTAACTGTCCTTGGTTTGTTTTTTGCTATTTTCTGGAATACTACCTCTTACTTGGAAAACAGAGGGGGTTTAACTGTTTTACTGGGTTGTTTCAGCAAAACAAACGCAGAAATAACTCTGAGCTTCTCCTGCAGTGCCCCCAAGCATCAAGGACCACAGTGGCGCCTCCCTGACAGTGCTCAACGTGCGGGTGGGCACCCCAGTGACGCTGGACTGCGAGTCCAATGCCATCCCACCCCCAGTCATCACTTGGTACAAGAACAGGGTCCGCATTTCCGAGTCTGCCCACGTGGAGATCTTGGCAGACGGGCAGACGTTGCGAATCAAGGGTGCAGAGGTAGGTCAGGCCGCGGGGAGGCTGCACCTGCCACTGCTCTGCTGCTGTTAGGCAATTACGTTCATCTGTGTTGGTATATTTTACTTGCTGTCGGTAGGAGATGTGTTTGCTGGAGGCCTTTCTTGCTGTAAGAAGGACCTTGAGTTGGCAGAAGCACAGGAGGATGTTCATGTCTCTAAACTGTGGGATTAAAATCACACTCCATAATGATTTCTTTTTGAACATATTTTAACTTTAGGTTTCTGACATGGGCCAATACGTGTGCAGAGCCATAAATATTGCGGGGCGAGATGATAAAAATTTCCATCTTAATGTTTATGGTGAGCACTCTGCATTATCTACAATAGTTAGTATAAAACCATAAACTTTGTAGATTAGACAATTCAAAACCAGTTTACAAAATATATTTGTTCACCAAACCATTTTTCTTGCTTCTGTTCAATTCCTAGTGCCTCCAAGTATTGAAGGCCCTGAACAAGAGTCGGTCAGTGAATCCATCAGTAATCCTGTCACCTTTGTGTGTGATGCCACTGGGATTCCTCCACCAACATTAGTGTGGCTTAAGAATGGAAAACCAATAGGTAAAACGTTCTCTCATGCTTTTCACTCCTTGTTTTCCCCTCTTTGAGACACCACTGTGCTATTTGCTGTCTGTTCATTCGTTCTTCTTCATCTGTCTCTACTCAGACTCTCCTGGTAACTGATTGCAGTCTTTGGAAATTTTGAGGAAAGAATTTCTCCCAAAAGAGATGTGGCCCGGTTTGCAATGACAACTTGTTTACGTATTTTCAGAAAACTCGGATTCCCTTGACATTCACATTTTATCTGGTGGAAGCAAACTTCAGATTGCTCACTCCCAGCTCCTGGACAGTGGGACCTACACGTGTATTGCCTCCAATGTAGAGGGAAAAGCTCAGAAAACCTATGTGCTTTCCATCCAAGGTAAGGGATGAGGGTTCAGTGAGCAGAACTGGTTAAAAATTTAGCAAGCATGACACTGTGTCTGGGCCAGAAGCACGGAGATAACATGAACATGTAGGAAAGTGGAGAATTCAGACCATTATTTTTATGATATGTAATGGTGGGGGCGGGGGAATGGTTAGAGGGTTATACTGCTAGAAATTTGCATGGAAAAGAATATTCTTGACCTCTGATTGTGGAACGTAAATGCAGTTGTGCGGGCTGCGTGTTTGCTCCTGGTCTCATCCTCCCTTCTGCAGAGCACTGCAGCGGCTTCGGAAGATTGTGGAGCACCACACACAGGTGGCTCCAGGAGCAGTCATACCCTGTTGCCTTTCTTGCCAGAGCAAATGGGAGGACTTAGCAAAGACATACTGGCAGAATTCCCTTAGGAATACCTTTTTGGCCCCCCTGGCTCCAGTGACAGTGGAATTGCGTCCACCCCCACAATGGTGGATGCGCGGCTCCCCCTCAGCACTGCACACAAAATAGCCACCAGCCCTTCCTGCCCTTTAAGGCCATGCCCCCTCAACAGCTTTTAAGGTCAGGCCATGCCCCATTGGCACCACCTATCTCACCCCCTCAGAACCCTCAAGCTGCTGGAATGGGCTCAAAATGGCCCAAAATTGGCTCAAAACGACCCCAAACAGCAATTTGCCCTCAAGTTTCCCTTTTTGACATGTTTTCCCCTTAATTCCAGTTTTTTAAACCCATTTCTTGTGTTTTTTACCCCAGTTTCCTTTCTTGGTAAACGGTAAAATGGGTTAAAAATAAGGAGGGAAAAGTAATAAACAGTTAAAAAGGGGGAATAAAGAGGTCTGTGGGACTCATGTGGGTCTGGTGGGGCTCATGTGGGGTTTGGGGTCACCTGTGGGTCTATAGGGGGTGCCAGGGCAGGGTTTTCTTCTGTTCCTAATGACTCATCCCCGTTAGTTTTGCCCCTGCCTGTCACGTTTTCCCCAAGGTTAGGAATTGAATATGAAGCTGTAAATGTGACTGAAATTGTTTGAGATTTACCAGCGAACAGGCCTGCAAATGGCTGTGGTTGGGGTGGAATAACTGTGTGGCTTGTCATAGGACTATGATGGTCTTGATCATAGAATCCCAGAATGGTTTGGGTTGGAAGGAACCTTAAAGCTCAGCTCATCCCGCCCCTTGCCATGGGCAGGGACACCTCCCACTATCCCAGGTTGCTCCAGGTGTCCAGCCTGGCCTTGGACACTTCCAGAGCTGGGGTAGCCACAGCTGCTCTGGGCAACCTGTGCCAGGGCCGAGAACCTGTTCCAGGTGCTGCACTAAATCCTGGCACTCCTGAGCTACTGCAGTGGGTTCTAGTTCAGGTTATGTTTCTTGCTGCTGAATCCTCTTCCATCCTTGGTGCATTTCCAGTTCCTCCCAACATTGTTGGCTCTGAGGTGCCGAGTGAGGTCAGTGTCCTGCTGGGAGAGAGCATCCAGCTGGTCTGCAGTGCCCAGGGAGTGCCCACACCCGACCTGCAGTGGCTTAAGGATGGAAAAACAGTTGCCAGTGATGATTTACAAAGAATAAGGCAAGCAAAAATAAGCAGACGCTGCGTTCTCTTCTATAATTTCAAGGTTCAGAGAGGGAATAAAAGAGGACTCTATGAAAGGAGTGTGAGGAGGGCCTGAGGTGGAGCTTAGCCAAGTTAAGAACATCATCTCCCTCTTTAACGTCTATAAATCTTGTATAATTTTTTACTACTTTGAGTTTTTTCTTTTTATTTTTTTAACAGAGATAAGTATATGATATTTATTTCTTTCTCAGTTAATAAATTCCATTAAAGTTCATCAGCTTCCTGGAAGTTTATTAAGGTCAGTAAGTTCCATTAAGTTCCTTTGGGGGAAAAAGATCTGAGGCATGGAAACATTTTACTTGATGCTTTTCATTATGGGTCCTTCAAAAGCCTGGCTGGAACTGAATCCTAAAACAAAGTTAAAACAGGTCATGTCTAGGAAAAACTTCCTAGCCCATCTCTAACAATAATATTTTGCAAAGCACAGTGGTTCTCTCACCAAACTCCCAGGAGGATAGAGGTAGTTATTTAACTGTCCAAAATGGACTATTTATTTGCCAGATCAGAGGAATACTAAACGAACTCACTGCGCTTTGTGATGCTCCTTGTAGAGTGACTCCAGATGGCAGCACCTTAAACATTTCCAGAGCTCTCAGTTCAGACACAGGGAAATACACTTGTGTGGCTACGAACCCTGCAGGAGAGGAGGACAGGATCTTCAACTTGAATGTCTACGGTGAGTTCTCCCAGATGTCAAACCAAAATCTGTGCAGAATCCCATCTTTGTACACACTCCCAGGGGAGAGCCCAGAATGGAATGTCTGTCTGCAGTGGAATACTAAATACACGTGTTTCCAATTGCATGTACTGTAGATATCACAGTATATTCCACAGGATGTTCTGTCAGTGACAAAAGCATTGAAATCGCCGGTAAATGTGTTTTGGGATAAACAGGAATGAACTCCTTTAGTGGATTTCATAATAGAGGAATTCTGCTTATGGTGATTTTTTTTTTATTTTTTGTGGAGAAAGATAAACTAATGCAACAACAGTATAATAGGAAATCAGCCCCAAGCACATCTTCGCTAATTCCAAGCAAAGTACACCAGCTAAAAGCAGAGTGGTGTATCGGGAACTAATAGTTAAAGGTCCTGATTTTAAAAGAAAAATGATGGATTGTTGAAGGAAATTCTCCTCTTCCACAGTTTGACATCCAGAAGACAGTGAGTGTGATTCTTTAGCAGTGTTTTAATTTGTGAAAAATGTGTTTATTGAGTACAGTGAGTGAAGTGAAGGGGAGAGAGTTCTGTGTAGGCAGGGTTTCCCCAGCGGTGCAGGCATCTGTCCCATTATACAGCCTCAGAGTGAATGGGAGTACGGGCATGAGATGATCTTTGATATAGTAAGGAACAATGCTGAGTGACCACATCACATCTTTTGGGAGAGAATGGCTCTGCACAGCAGCAGCAGAGAGTTTTTTTGTTGAGTTTGCATTGGTTGAAATTCAAACAATGACCAACTTAAATGGTCTTATCAGCACAACTGTTGTGTGTGGTTGGGTAGTGAGTGAGCTAGAGCTTGGGGCTGCATGTGGCTGGGCCTTCTTTGTGTAGTGAACCCCCAAGAGCATGGTTTTCACACTAACCTATCAAACCAAAAAATCTCCCAAAGCAGTTCTGTTGTATAATCAGCCAGGATACTTCACTAGGCGTTTTGAAACTTCCTCTATTTAAAAATGAAGTCAGCAAATAAATCTAGATGTTAATAAATTAACTTTCCTCCTGTGTGGCTTCACTTTATTTAAGTTTTATTGAAGGACATAGGTTTGAGTGCCAGGTCCTTTCTGTCCCTGGGTTCAGCCTGTCCCCTCGAGGTTGGCCCTTCCTGCACTGTCATTCTCTTCCCATGAGCTTCAGGCTCTGAGCTCCCTCTTCTTTGCCACAGCCTGACAAAACAAAGAGAGGATTCTGCTGTCATTCTGAAGTGCATCTGATTTTAAATATGTAACTGGGCAATTTATTAGTGCTCAATATTACCGTTAGAGGATTTACTCTATTAAAGATGAGGATCATCTTACTGGGTTACCTGTGGGGCCTTAGGTGCAGGATTTCCTGCAAGGTAGCACACGAGCAATAATTTTAAGAGTGTTTTAATACCTTCCTTCTCAACATTTACAAAATGTAGTGCCTCCAGCAATAACCAATAGTAAAGCTGAAGCAGAGGAGCTCACTGCCCTTTTGGACACCTCCCTAAATATTGAATGTACTGCTTCTGGGACCCCCTCACCACAGCTACACTGGCTGAAGAACGGCCTTCCTCTGTCTGTCTCCTCACAAATCAGGCTGCTGTCAGCTGGGCAGGTTCTCAGGTTGGTTTTCATCTATTTTAACTAGCTCAGTTTTCTGTTCTCGTTTGCTGTATCAGCATAAATCTTCTACTATTTTTGGAAGCAAGAGTAAAATTTGGTCTAAGCCATGCCATAGTGGATTCCATATATTCCATTTACAGCTTGCTTAAAATGCTTTTCTCTTTAGACTTGCCCGAGTGCAGATCTCTGATACTGGTGTGTACACTTGTGTAGCATCTAACAGGGCTGGAGTGGACAACAAACATTACAACCTGAAAGTTTTTGGTGAGTTTCTCTGCAGTGCTTTATGTAAGGAGTCTTAACTCTTAATGTCTTAAACCAGTTTTCTTTCTCACCAACACCATGTTGCAGACAGCCACAAGTATATCTTATAATCATGAGGGAAACGTTGGCTTTCCAATATGTTGGGGTTTTTCTAAATGGGAAGTTTTAACCCTAAAAGAGTCTTTACTTGAACTGTCACCCAGAATCCCAGAATGGTTTGGGTTGGAAGGGACTTTAAAGCTCCTCTAGTTCCAACTCCCACGATGCATCACAGGTTTTTTAGAAAGAGGAATAATAGATAATTTCTCAGTGAATTTTAACATGTGAATGCGAGTGGGGAAATGCACAAAGGTGGCTGCCTTGCAGCTGTTTTCCATCCAGGACCGCCCTCTGGGCTGTGCTGTGTGTGACCCAGCTCTCTGTGTCTCGGCAGTGCCCCCAAGCCTGGACAACGCGGCGGGCACGGAGGAGGTGACGGTGCTGAGGGGCAGTGCCGCTGCCATGGAGTGTCTCGCTGACGGCACGCCTGCCCCCTCCGTGGCATGGTTTAAAGATGGCCATCCCCTGGGCCTGGGGGCTCACCTGACCTCCAGCAACCAGGGCATGGTCCTTCACCTGGGCCAAGCAGAGCCTGCAGACACGGGCAAATACACCTGTGTGGCCTCCAATGCAGCCGGGGATAGCAGCAAGCACTTCGTCCTCAGCGTGCTGGGTGAGTGTTCACCCTGGAGCGCCACGAAATGGGAGCAGGAACGTGACATTCAAAAGATCTCTAGGGATAAAGAGTATTTTTATAGACTCATAGAATCTGTCTATTCTATTCAGAGTGGTTTGGGCTGGAAGGGACCTTAAAGCCCATCCCATTCCACCCCCCCTGCCGTGGGCAGGGACACCTTCCACTACATCAGGTTGCTCCAAGCCCTGTCTAACCTGGTCTTTTCAATAAATGATAAATGAGAGAAACAAAGAAGTGAAAGATACCTAAAAAGATGTGAATGTACAATATGATATATATGTTTCCCAAGTACTGAAATGTGCTATAATGAACACAACTATATGCTATAAATTAAGAACTTTGGTTAGCAGAAATTCAGCTTGACAGGAAGATGCACAGCTGAAAGTACAACAGTGAATATATAAATATATGAATGTATTCACTGAAACTGAAAAATATATTTTACCTGTGATTTTGAAAACATTTTCTAATGAATAATTGCAACTCATAAAATATGCAAATTAATAGGCAGAGGCAGATGGAAGTTACCTGAGCTACTCAGGCAGTTCATGACACACTCAGAAATAATATAATGTAGACTAATTCTACAAACTCTACCCCCAAGGCTGCATATGATGTTTTATAGGCTTTCACAGTCAGTTGTTTTAGGGTTTTTGAGTCAATAAAGAACTCAAATGTTTTTCCTTCCTCAGAGCCACCTCACATCAATGGTTCAGATGAACCAGAAGAGCTCTCTGTCATTGTTAACAACCCACTTGAACTTCTCTGCCTCTCCTCTGGCGTTCCAGTCCCCAAAATCTCCTGGATGAAGGATGGGCGCCCACTTCTGCAGACTGATAATGTGCATGTGCTGAGAATAACCAGTGCTCAGGTGGAGTATTTGTGTCAAGATAGGCTCGGTTCTGCATGCCCAAAAGAGTGCCTGCCTTAGGACTGTCCAAAGAGATGTCCTAAAACCCTGCTGCAAAATCACCTTGCCTTGGAGTTTCTCATACAGAGCACGCAGGAACATTCTGGGATGAGAGTGCCCAAGCACTTCAGCCTCTTTTAAGCTTTATTACTTCATGTTCACTTCAGAGTTTTATAATTTTTTATTGGTGCATGGTTACAAAGCAGAAGAGTCAATGCTGGGACTAATCATTTTATGGTTTTAATCTGTCTGTGATCTGTTCGTGTTTATTTTCTACCTATTTGACTCTTGTTACTATCCCTTGCTTTTCTTTTGTGATTTATAGCTCCTCTTCAGCCTTTCTTCTCTTCCCATTAGCTTGGATTTTTCCTAAAGCCATTTGATGACACAAAAAAGCTGCATTTGCAGCCTTCTGGATACAAGTTTGGAAAAAATAGATAAGGACACTAGAAGGACTTTCAGATTAATCTGTACAATGAAAGAGTCCAGGGAAAACAACCTTTAAAAATCTTCACCATTAAACTAAAGACTGGATCCAACTTGGACAGCCAGGTGAAGTTCCTCAAACAGCAGCGGGATAGGGCTTCGGATTGATTTGTTTGCATAACAAACACTTCTGGGCTTTACAACGAGGAGTTTACAGGAAGGAGAAACCATAAAGGAATTAATGACTGTGTGCGCACAAAAGGATTTCCTTAGAACCCAAACCTGGCCCTTTCTTAGATTGATCCCGTAGCCAGTTACATCTTTATTGCTGGAGACATGCTATCTGGAGAGATTTTATGGAGTCCTGCAACTCCTAAGCCATCTCTGAACAATCCCACTGTGGTAAAATAATGAAGTATTCAAGAACTTCCTTTTCTTTCCAGGCATTCCTTATCTGCTGTGCTTGTGTTCAAGTGCCGCCTATTATATGTTGTTGCCCTTGTTTGTATTTCCTGGTTTTGCTGAATTTTTCCCACATTCTGAGGTTTCTGCTGAAGTTGTTCCTGTCTCTAGGTGGAGGACACGGGAAGATACACATGTTTGGCATCGAGCCCAGCAGGGGATGATGATAAGGAATATTTAGTACGAGTGCATGGTAAGTTCAATTTAGGAAAAAAAGTTGTTCCTTCAAAGTGTGAGCTGCTAAGGTAAATCAGCATCTCGTTTAACAAGGACATATTCTGGGATATTGCACCATATGATCATAACTAGCGTTTCTGAATAAGGATAGTTATTCTGAGCGTGACACACAATTAGGAGGGAAAGTTCCACCTGACTTCTGTTACAATTCCAAGTCTTGTTTTTGAATACTAGGAAGTTTATTGTGAAAGGGGTGTGAAATATACTGATATATTTAACACAGGTATTGAAAAGTAGAACTAATTAACGATCACATTGATTTTAAACTTTGATTTTTTTTTTGATTTTAAGCCATCACATTGATTTTAAACTTCCGAACTAAACTGGAGGTTTTCAACAAGGAGTTTTTGTGATAGCATATGTGTAGTGTTGATTTTGTTCTCTATTCCAGTTCCTCCCCACATTGCTGGTACTGGTGGGCCCCAGGATCTCACTGTGCTGCAGAACAGACAGGTCACTCTGGAGTGCAAGTCGGATGCTGTGCCGCCTCCCACCATCTCCTGGCTGAAAAACGGAGCGCTCCTGGAGGTACAGAGGTTCCACTGTCTGCACTGGCCTTTGGCTCCCTGTAGTTGTTACACACAGTTGCTTGAGGGTTCTTGCTCCTCTCACTCGCCCCTCCCGTGCAGCACATGAACTCCAGAGAGCTGAGTAGCCCCAGCCCAACTCCAGGTAGCCCTGACTGAAGCCAGCCAACCTGTGAAGTGGCCATCCCGCTGTGACTTGTTCTTTTTTCCTTTAGGGGGATCCCTTGCTCCTCCTGGATCCTCTGAGCAATGCTAGAAGCCTTCGGTAAACTCCTGAATGGCTTCCCAGGAAAGGTAGCTGAGAAAAGACTACACTCTATGTTTCCTTTGGCTATATTATGCATCCTCCTACTCTAGTAGCATTTAGAAAGGAACTGAAATTCTTTCAAAGCAAATGGGTTGCTAATCACCACAGTTTTGTGCCAAATGCATCTTTTCCACTCAGAATTCCATAGTGCCAGTCTTTGCTGCTTGAGAGACAATTAGCAAGATGAGGATGGTTTATACAGGAAGAATTTTTTACTTCCCATCCTTGGGATCACTCACAAAACAGGTGCTTCTCAACTGAATGTTGAAGTTCAGTTATTGATTGAAGTTATTTGATAATTTTCCCTCAATTGATCTCCATTCTTTAATAAAGAGGAAAGAAATTCAGCTTATGAATTGTGTCTCCCTTAACTGTGATCCATCACTAAATCTTCACCCAAATCTCTCCTTCTTTGCTTTCCTTCTGACATACCATTCCTCAGACTCTTTCTCTAGTGTAAATTTAGAAGAATTAAATATTACTGGAAGAAGTAAGAATATGGTGTGTGAATGTGTCTTACAAAGTGCTGCTAGAGGCTGTGATCTTGAATATGGCTCAAGAACCAGCTAGAAGCAAAACTAACAGAAACATTCTGCATCTGAATAGTTAGTTTCTTAATTGGGTAGTGGGTTTTTTTATGAAAACAAGGTTGAACAAGGCTTGGAAATAAAATATATGAATACTTTTTGCCTTCATTGGAAAGTTTGTGTTTTAAAAGCAGTACTTAATGAAAACAATGCCTGAAAGGCAGCCACTGTTAAAAATATTCACCAGGGCTCAAAGCAGGAGAGGAAGGCTGTGAGGACCGTAGGTACTGAGCTGGGAACCTGAAAATTAGCTTTATAATGTGAGTTCTTCTCTTGCCTCGTGAATTCATGTCTGTACGTGAGGGCTGAGGCTTCTTGGGACCTCAAAGCCCATCTCATTCCAACCCTGCCATGGGCAGGGACACTTTCCGCTATCCCGGGTTGCTCCAAACCCCGTCCAACCTGGTCTCGGACACTTGTAGGGCTGGGGCAGCCACAGCTTCTCTGGGCAACCTGTGCCAGGGCCTCCCCACCCTTGAGCCTGGATGAAGATACATTCCACATATCAGGAGAACATCAGTGTCCTTCCCAATGCCTGGTTGCTTTCTCAACCTCAGAGACTCCTTGGTGTGGAAAGGGAGGTACTTACTGACAGATCATCCCCCTTATCCTGGAAATACTGAGGTTTCACAGTGACAAGAGAAGTTTGGGGAGAGTCATGTTCTCGGGTTGCAGTGTTATTTCCATTTAAATTGTCACTGCTCTTGGGAACAGCCTTGTGGTTTTGTTGTCTTCCACTGGGCAGACTTTGAGGTCTACACTAGTATGAGGTCTGCTCTAGTCCCCTTCTGACATACTTGAGTAGAGCATAAGGATTAAATTATAGCTTTACCCCGTCTTCTGTCATCTATACGCCTCTGTGTTTAGAAACCATCACATAGGCTGTGTTCTGAACAGGAAATACCAGGAAATACCAGTGATTACCCAAATCTGTCTCTAATCCACTCATGTCACCGGAGAGGTTCCAGTGCTGCTGTGTGTCCTGCACTGTAGGCTTGGAGCTGGTGCCTGCTATGAAACCGGTATTCCAGGGTGCCAGTGAGAAGCAGAGGAGTTTCACCTCTCTGTAGTGCTCTGCTCAGACTCGTAGGCAAAAGAATAGATGGGAATGTCAGCTTTCAATTCCCTCCACAGGGTGGGTGGGTAGCACATAATGGAAAAGCTTGAATTCCTGCTCTTTTTTCTAGTGAATCGTATCCAGTCAGGTCTTTGAGCACTTGTAGCTGATGTTACTGTCAGTCATTCGTGCAGACATGACCCAGGCTGGATGTGGTAAGAAAGCTTTGCCCTCGTGGCAGGGGCTGTGGAGTCACTGTAGAACTGGGAAGAACTGCTGGATGTCTGGATACAGAGCCTGTATCCAGAGCTGTGGCTAGTGAACTCCTGGCTGGTGAACTTCACTGGCTATGAACAAGTCTGCGCTGGCTCCCACCTGAGCAAGACTGTGATGCTGGAAGAACAGTGTAGAGAAGCTTGTATTCCTTCTGCCTGTAGCATGCATAGATTAAAAAAATAATAATAAAAAATGAATCCTGTGTTATTAGTTGCCCCTTTCTATGTAAACTCCCAAGCCCTTCGGCTGTATAGCCCAAGAGGCTGTCTCCTTCAGGCACAAGTCCCAGGAAGGGTTTCAAGGGGGAACCAGTAAGCAATGATGATTTTTTTAAAACTTTGTTCACCTTATTTGAGGGATGTAAATGAAGTTAAGTCAGCAATGAGTTATCTATGCCCTTCTTTCATGGTTTTCATTGCTCTGCAATGAAAGAATGTTCTGTCTTCGCCATGAGGATGGTGGTAAAGCTCTAAATGTGTCCATGTGTCTGTCTGTGCCCTCAGGGAACGCCGCGGGTCCGGATCCTGTCGGGTGGGCGGTACCTGCAGATCAACAACGCTGACCTGGGGGACACAGCCAGTTACACCTGTGTGGCCAGGAACGTGGCAGGAGAGGTGACCAGGGAGTTCCTGCTCACAGTGCACGGTAAAATCACGGATCAGCCTTGTGCACCTTCATCTTTGCATGGCATTTCTGCAGGACTTCAGGCAGCAGGAAGCAAATACTAGTGATTTCTTTCTAGCCATGTGTGGGCCACTCAGGCCATGTCTAAACTGTGGGACCGTGTGTATGGTCTCAAGTGTCTAAGTCCACAGCTGTCCCCAAACTAAAGGACCTGCTGGGGGCTCCCCATGGCTCACTCTCCATCTCTCTGTGCTTCCTGCTAATGGAGCTGCATCCGGCCATCATCCTGATGGGGAGTCAGGATACATCCAGAGCGAACCCCCAGATAGATATAGGACTGAGAAATGCTCCCGGACAAATTCAGAGAGATTCTTTTGAAAGCATTTCACTGGCCCCTTGGGGACAGGGTTTCACAACTGGCTTGGCCACTGGTTTGGCAGGTTACTTGGAACCTGTGGCAGCTTCTCTGCACCTGTAGCAGGAGAGGACAGGGCCTGAGGGGCCCCCGTGTGCTCGATACTTGTCTTGTGCTACCACAGCCCATTTCAGACCTCTTTATTTTCTCACTCCAGTCTGATGAGAAACTCTTCTGCTCTCACACTCAGGTGATGAGACAGAGTTTTTTTTCCCTATTTCTATTTGAGTCCCACCCCATAACTTGCAGAGCTGACCTTTGCAATGCATTTCAGGCAATGTTTCTTTCTCCTCCCCTGCTGCACCGTGGCAGTTACTGTGTGCTGCCCAAAATGGTAAGAAACTTGTTCCTGTCTTTGCAGTGATCCCAAACCTGCTACTGCCTCTGTTTGCATGTGTTTAGTTTCAGTCCTTGCAGCGTAAAGTTATTTTCTTTGCATCATCAGCAGTTTTCCCTCTGCAGTGGCTCCCACGATCCGCAGCGGTCCCCAAACTGCTGTGGTGCACATCAATGCTTCTGCCCTTCTGGAGTGTGCTGCACAGGGAGTCCCAGCCCCCAGAGTCACCTGGAGGAAGGATGGAGCTGTTTTTACTGGAAACAATACAAGGTATTGTCCAGAAGCCAGCATAAAGATTCCTCATTGCTATTTAAGAATGTATTCATTACAGAAAGTGCAATTAGACGTCTGTGGCTTGGAAAGTAATTTTATTTTCACAGGTCAGAATGAATACTTATACTGTCATCTCAAAATGTGTAAAAATACAGCGATAGAAAGTGTAATGTCACAGAATCATAAAATCACAGATGAGTTTGGGTTGGAAGGGACTTTAAAGACCATCTTGTTCCAACCCCCTGCCATGGGCTGGGACCAGAAGTTGTTCTGCAGAAAAGCAGCAGTACCAAAGGTTTCATCCTTTTATTGTTAAGAACAAAAACCCCCCTCCTCTTAGAGCCAAATGTAATAGTAATTCTTCTAATATTACAGATTTTGAACAGTAAATGTGAACGATCTTTACATTTTTACACACACACACAGACACACAGACACACACACACACACACACATATATATATATATGTGGAGTTTGGGGATGAAGAAAAGCAGTTTCACGTTGGCCAAAAGCTACTGGAGTGTATTCTGTATTTTCTAATACTTTTCATACATGTTCTAGTACCAACTTTTATTATAGTGAATGGTTTCTATCTTATGACTGTTTTAAAGGGAAGCAGTTTGGCATTTTCTAGAACTGAGCAAATGTAGGGAATTGAGCTACATTTCGAAGAAAAAGTACAAGCGTTAATTAGGGTTTACTATGGTTAAATGAGAAACCATAAAAAAAGGGGTTTGGCCATTTTCTGTAAATCCAGTGAAATTTATGTGAAATCACTATGTCAGCCAGATTTCATCATTCCTGTGGGAAAGAGTGAAATCAGAATAAGTGCAATAAAGGAGAAGATTCCGTGTGGACAAACAGAGACACCCCTGTGTTTAGGCCACCAGTTGTGTCCTGACTCACCTTTCCTCAGCACTGCCGGGACAACCCATGGCCCTGTTGGTTAGAGAGTGGACAAGAGCCTTTGGCTTTGTTTCAGGTACTCCTTGTTGGAGGATGGGTCCCTGCACATCCGCGCGGCGCAGGTTGCTGACAGCGGGAGATACGTGTGTATGGCCACCAACAGCGCCGGCACCGAGCGCAGGAGGATCGACCTGCAGGTCCTGGGTAAAACCGGGGCCTTACAACTCTGAATACACTTTTATACCGATTTTAAATTAGCCCCTTTTTAGCTGCATCGGTAAAAACAAGCAGAGAGGAAATGTCCAGCCTTAGGAATATAACCCGTGAGAATAACTTCATGAGAAGAAAATATTTATCCCTTGTCTTGAACTAGAAAGACCTGACACATCCCATGCTACCTGTGTAGTAGGTTTACTACTGTCAAGTTACCCCTTATAAAAATTAAGTCAATGTGTTCAGACAGTTCAGCTCAATATATTTAGGTGTGAGAGAGATATGTGGGCATATAAATATCTCTGTATAATTATTCTGAATAATTAGGCTTTGTTTGTCCTTAGTTCCTCCAACTATTGCTCCTGGGCAGACAAATATCACAGTTCCTGTGAATGTGCAAACCACTTTGCCTTGTGAAACCTCCGGAATTCCCAGACCAGCGATTAGCTGGAAAAAAAATGGCCACTCTCTTAGTGTTGACCAGAACCAGAATACATACAGGTGAGAGGTGGGTTTTTTTCCCTATGGGTTTAAAGTTTTTAGTGATGATTCTGGCACTTTAAAAATCTAGCCATGAATAAATGTAATCTCATGTAGCCAGCAAATTCGGTGGGCTGATGACCTGAAAAGGAAAGAAGTGTTTCAATGGCTTTCACTTTGTTTTTTCCTTTGTTCAGACTTCTGTCTTCAGGTTCCTTAGTAATCATTTCTCCCACTGTGGATGACACTGCTGTCTATGAGTGCTCTGTGTCAAATGATGCAGGAGAAGACCAAAGAGCAGTTGAGCTCACTGTTCAAGGTAGAGGGGATATTGCTGTTACGTGTGTGTGGCACCCAAAATTTCTTTGGGACGTTCCAATGTTGAGATGAGATTTTCATTTCATTCCTTTATGATACTGATATCCATAAGTCTCTGGTATTCCCAAGAAAGATGAGTTATTTCCAAGAATTTATGAAAGTGAACATGGGCAAGTCACCTTTGCACTGCCGTTCATTTCCAGTGCCCCCATCCATAGCAGATGAAGCCACAGACCTTCTGGTAACAAAGCTGTCCTCAGTCCTGATTTCCTGCACTGCCTCTGGAGTTCCTGTCCCCTCACTCCATTGGACCAAAAATGGCATAAAGCTGCTTCCCAGAGGAGATGGCTACAGAATTCTCTCCTCAGGTACCGTGCTGCAGAGAACCAGTGAGGGGCTACAGTTGGGCACATCTTGAAGTAATTAGTTACATCAACACAAACAACCCCCCAAAATCCCCCTCTCCAATATCTTAGAGTAAAAATATGGACCTCCTAGGAGGGATGCTGAGAAAGATGTGTGTGAGTAGCGGGTGCAGCTTGTGTTTGATGCTGTCTGTGCCACAGGAGCTGTGGAGGTGCCCGCTGCCCAGCTGGCCCACGCGGGCCGGTACACGTGCACTGCCCGGAATGCCGCCGGTGCTGCCCACAGGCACGTCACGCTGCACGTGCAGGGTAAGGGGGACGGGCTGCCAGCAAACAGTGCTGATTCAGCCTGCTCAGGCTATGCAATTTTAGTTATCTTCTGTATTTTTCTAGCCTTGAAGGTTCAGCCTGTTGTCTTTCCCTTTTTCCACAGAGCCACCAGTTATCCAGGCTCAGCCAGGGGCACTGGATGTCATCGTGAACAATCCCATCATGCTGCCGTGTGAGGCCACGGGCACCCCTCAGCCTGTGATCACATGGCAAAAGGAGGGCATCAACATCATCACCTCAGGTATCCTAACCCTGGACCTCAGCCCGCTTGCTGTGACTCAGGCACTGACATTCTCTTTTCTGATGTTCAGGCTTGGATTCCTCCTGTCTATTTGTTTAAAAACAAAAAAACCAAACCAAAAGAGGGTCATAGTTTGCTTATATTTGTTTTAGGCAACAGTTACACAGTTCTTCCAAGTGGCAGTTTGCAGATTGCCAGAGCAGCTGTGGAAGATGCTGGCACTTACATGTGCGTTGCTCAGAATCCAGCTGGCACTGCTCTGGGGAAGATCAAACTGAAAGTTCAAGGTAAATCATCTTTTAAACTCTTTCTGTTGATCCAAACACAATTCTGAGCAATTGAAAGGGACCTGGTGCTTTCCTGTTTGCCATGACACTGAATAGAGCCCAGGAGGTTTATTCCCTTTAGTTGTATGTGTACTTTAGGATCAAAATATGCTTTTAGGAGTGTTTTCACTGAGAACAAAAGCATTCCATGTTTCTAATTCTTTAAATAATTTCTTAATTCCTTTCAGTTCCTCCTGTTATCAAGTCCCACCTGAAGGAATACGTTGTTCCCGTTGATCAGTCTGTCACTCTGCAGTGTCAGGCTGAGGGCTCCCCTGGGCCGGAGATCAGCTGGCACAAGGATGGGCAGCAGATCCTGGAGTCCCTGAGGAGGAGGGTGCTGAGCACTGGTGCCCTGCAGATTGTGTTTGTGCAGCCCGGGGACAGCGGCCGCTACACCTGCACTGCCACCAACCCGGCGGGGTCCAGCTCCTCCAGCACGGAGCTGGCTGTGCACAGTAAGGAATTCCTGCCTGCGATAGGGGGAGGCACTGGAACGGGTTGTCCAGGGAGACTGTGGACTCTCCATCCCTGGAAGTGTCCAAGGCCAGGTTGGACGGGGCTTGGAGCCACCTGGGCTAGTGGAAAGTGTCCCTGCCCATGGCAGGGGGTGGGACAGGATGGGCTTTAAGGTCCCTTCCCACCCCAAACCGTTCCGTGATTCTGTGATTCTAGGTAAACATGAGGAGGCCTTTCTGGACAGAACACACATACTGTCTTTGTAACTTTAAGGTCCCTTCCAACACAAACCATTCTGGGAATCTATGATAAGTGGGACTGCGGGGAAACGATGTGTGACCCCATGGAAAGTAAGGAGCGAGGACGAACAGGAGGAGTTCAGGAAAATTGCGCAGCTTTATAGGGGAGTGTTACTGGGTTGTAGTATCAGCCAGTTGCTTGAATTTAGGAATGTGGTCATTGGTGGTGGTCACTGATGGAGACAGACAGTACAGGAGATCCAGGCAGTGTTCCCTTCAGTCCAGTGTTGCCTTTACAGGAGTGCTGGGATACTGCACAGAGGTAAATCTTGGTAATAAACCTGCCCACAGTTCCCCCCAGGATCCGCAGCACGGACACGCAGTACACGGTGGCGGAGGACTCCCAGGCTGTCCTGTCCTGTGTGGCTGATGGGATTCCGGCACCAACAATAAACTGGAAGAAGGACAACATGCTGTTAACAGCGATAGTGGGAAAATACCGGACTGTGCCGGGTGGAGACCTCATTTTGGACAATGTTGTTGTGAGTTCCCTCAACCTAAGCTATTACTGGACAGGTTTGGCAGTGATAAAATCCGCCTCTGGATTAGCCAAAGTTTTATTTTGATTTCTTGTTCTTAATATTACAAAGTATTTATGGAAGTTTTGCTTTCCACTGAGGAGTAAAATCTGTGAGGAATCTGTAGTGGTAAATTCTCAGGAATGGTGAAAAGAAGTGTTGGTCATACTTCAGATTTAGAGAAGTGAAAGAGCTCAGCCGAGCATTTCTGCCGAATGCTTGTTCCAGACCTTTTGAGATTCTCTTACTGTTAGGAGTTGCAGTGTTGTGTAGGATATATCACAGCTGAAATTGCCCCAACATGTCTCCTTGCAGCCTGAAGACTCTGGCAGTTACACCTGTGTGGCTGCCAATGCTGCTGGGGAGGACACACACACGGTCACCCTGACAGTTCATGTGCTGCCAGCCTTCACTGAACTGCCTGGAGATGTAGCTTTGACCAAAGGAGAACAGCTCAGGTTAACCTGCAAAGCAACTGGGATACCCGTACCCAAAATAACGTGGACCTTCAACAATAACATCATTCTAGGTGGGTAACACCAGGTTCCTGGTGGCCATTCTGCTCCTGAGTTTTCTCCCATGCAGCATTGCAGTTAGTTTAATGTAGGGAAGAAGAAAAATCTAGAGGGAATAAGCCTGTTAGTGATTGTGTGAGGAATATCTTCAGTGTTACACAATCATATAATTAAAAGGCCTCTGAGACAAAGCTGTAAGGAAGATAATTGAGAAATTGTTCTTCTTCTATAGCCAATAATCTGATGGTGTTTACTCAGCATCTGGCAACTAATAAACAAAACTAAGGAACGACTTCAGTGAACAGACACATGTGGGCAAATGTCATAGCAGTGGCTTCCTGGGTGTCTCAGAGCTGCAGTGCCACGGGGCCCTGAGCAGTGCTGCTGAACAGAAACCCTCCGATGACCTGTGTGTGTAAGCCCTGGCAGTGACCCTGTACCTGTGCTCCCTCCAGCTCAGTCCGATGATGTCCATGGACACAGTGAGCTGCTCATTGACAGGGTCTCCAAGGACGACTCCGGCACCTACGTGTGCACAGCAGAAAACTCAGTGGGCTCCATCAAAGCTATTGGGTTTGTGTACGTCAAAGGTATGTGAAGTGCCTGCAGCTGTGGACACTATGGGGCAGTTTCACAAAGCCAGCTGTTTTGGGAGTGGAGTTGGGATGCTTTGGGTTGGAAGAGTCTGTAAAATCACCTCATTCCACCCCCTGCCATGGGCAGAACCACCTCCCCCCATCTCAGGTTACTCCAAGCTCCATCCACCCTGGCCTTGGACACTTCCAGGGATCCAGGAGCAGCCACAGCTTCTCTGGGCAACTTGTGCCAGGGCCTCACCAACCCTCACAGGGAAGAATTCCTTCCCAGTATCCCATCTAACCCTGACTTCTCTCAGTTTAAAACCTTTCCCCCTAGCATTTGATATCTCATCTATGGCTAAATGGGAAACACTGAAACGTTGAAATTCCCACTTCAGAAAGGCAGAAGTGAGTGATTCCCAACCAGCAATCTCACTGAGTGCATTTTATTTTGCCTCTGCTGTTTCTCTTCCATCCCTGGTGTTCCAGAGCCCCCCGTGTTCCAGGGGGATTTCCACTCCAGCCGAGTCGAGCCCTTGGGGGGCAATGCCATGTTGAACTGTGAGGTCAGGGGAGATCCGCCTCCAACCATCCAGTGGAGCAAGAAGGGAGTCGGGGTTCAGATCAGCAACAGGATCCGACAGCTTACCAACGGTTCCCTTGCCATCTACGGCACTGTGGTGAGTCCTGCTCTGCTACCAGGAGCTTCTGTCTTGTATTACTCAAAGTGTTCCAAATCACATTGTTTGGAAAGAGTGAGGCTACACATCTAATCCACTTCTGCTTTTACCTTTAACAAGCATCTTAATTCAGGCTAGAATTAGGCTCAAAGTACTGAGACCAAAAAAGAACAGGGGGTTCGTAGTTCTCTTGGGTTGTCAGAAGAACTGAATCTATGTGCTAATTGTTGGTGTGTTGGTCATGCCCAATTAAACGGGATTTTTGCTTTTGACCTTAGAAGAGCCTGGATTCTACAAAGTCAGGTCAGCAAGTGCATTCTCCTTGTGCAAATATCTCAGCATCTAAATTCCTAATATGAAGAATAAGACCCCTTTTTTCCCCATTAACTCTCATCTGTGTTTTGAAATGGCGTTAAAAACAGCATCTCCCTTGAGTTCCTTTAAGTTTGAAAAATTAGTTTGATCATCAGCATGAAGGAGTTGAAGGAAATTAAAAATAGAATAATGAAAATAATGCACCACATCAGCTAATCAAGTTAAAATGTTGAGGTACTCCAGGATCTAACAGCGGAGTCCTTCAGATCCAGGGAGTGCTGCCTTGTGTCACAGAAGATTCCCTCTCAGGAGGGGCACTGAACACTGACCCCATTTTGTTCTCCAGAATGACGATGCTGGTGACTACAAGTGCGTGGCTACCAACGAGGCCGGGGTGGTGGAGCGCAGCCTGACCCTCACACTGCAGAGTAAGGCTCAGGGGAGAGGCAACGCCACAGATGGGGGTGATCACCAGCCCATGGATAGTGGAGGCAGCTCCTAGGGAAAGTTTGGAGTTTGGGCAATGCCCTGTAGGTTAAGACTTGTCTCATCTTTCATAAAATCATAGAAGGGCTTGGGTTGGAAGGGACTTTAAAGATCACCTGCCGTGGGCAGGGACACCTTCCACTACACCAGGTTGCTCCAACCTGGCCTTGAGACTTCCAGGGATGGGGCAGCCACAGCTTCTCTGGGCTGTGAGAATATTTCATCATGAACATTCAAGTGTCTGGTCTAAGCTGTGATTAAAGTTAAACAAGAGAAGGATGCAGAAGGGGATCGAGACTCATCATAGAAACCAACTTTGAGCAGAGCAACTTCAGGCCTTCTGAAAGGGCCTGTTTCTCTTGGTTAACTAGAGAGGATGTCTCTGCAACTGGATTGAACTAGACTCCAAGCTTCTAAAGTAAGAAGTTTATGGGAGATGAATCCCAGTTTTTAGTGACAATGTTTTATTTTTGTCAGAAAAAATATGATAGAATTTATTTTTTTTTTTTTGCTCGTGGGAGAATTTCTAAATGTCCCCTTCCTACTGCAGCCTCAAGCACTGTGGGTCTGTTACTTATGTCTTAGTTGCTTCTGGACATGATTAACAGTATCTTCCTGTTTTATGAAAAGAACACGTTTTAGTCATAAAGATGACCATGTGCTCTTACAGTGGGGCCCCAATCCCAGCTTTGGTCCTCAGATGTTAAACCATGTTAAACCAGCCTATTATAATGTGTGTCTGTTTGGTGGCACCTGGGGACATGATTTAGTGGTGAACATGGTGGGTTGGTGGTTGGACTTGGTGATCTCAAAGGTCTTCTCCAGCCTTAATGGATCCTGTGATTCTGTTTTACCAGTGGAAGATCAAGAATAATAATTTTAGTTGAAGTAAATTGATTTAAGGTTTCTTTGTGCTCGTTCTGCCCAGCCCTTTGATGTGAAATGAGCAAGGAGCTGTGTGAAGTGCTGTTGCCTGAAGATCTGTCCCTTGCAGGCCCCCCGGCGATCACCGTGGAGCCCGTGGGCACCGTTGTGGACGCTGGTGCCACGGCACTGCTGCACTGCCAGGCCAGGGGAGAACCTGCCCCTGCCATCAGCTGGTCCCGGCAGGGCCAGCCCGTGGTGAGCGATGACAGGGTGACCGTGCTGTCCAACGGCTCCCTGCGCGTGGCAGCCGCGCGGCGCCAGGACACGGCCCAGTACGAGTGCGTGGCCAGGAACCTCCTGGGATCCGTCCTTGTCAGAGTGCCCCTCACGGTCCAGGGTACGTGCACAACACATCCGGTGGTGGCTTCCACACCAGGACACTGCAGCCTTACCTGAGGGCCAGGGTGGCCAAGATTTTATCTTACCCACATTTTATGGATAAGATATTTGATCTTATCTTCCTTATAAGGTCTAAGTTAAGCCTTGTCTGAGATGTCGGTGGGATTCTGTTTCGTGACTTTTTATTCCATTATACTCATCCTGCTGGGTGAGGCAGAGGGTGTGGAGTGAGAGACATAAATAATAATGAAAACAGTCTTGAACTAGACCCCATGCTCAGAACACATCACTGAACTGTGCCTCTAAAGAACAGCCTTTAGGAGCATAAGCAATAATTGTCTGTGAGCTGCAGGAAGATATTTCTGCAGTAGTGAAGACACAAAATGAGTTTGATTTCCAGGTATGGCTCTGGAAGAGCTTTTTTCACTTATCTGAGAGAGCACGTTACAAGCAGCCTCCCTGTTCCCACTGCAGTGCACGGCGGGTTCTCCAGCTGGCTGGAATGGCAGGCGTGCAGCGTCACCTGTGGCCAGGGCATCCAGGAGCGGGTCCGGCAGTGCAACAACCCGCTCCCGGCCAACGGGGGCAGGAGCTGTGAGGGGCCCCACGCCGACGTGCGCAGCTGCCACAACAGGCCGTGCCCAGGTATTCCCTCAGTCGCCGGTGGAATCCCAGAATGGCCTGGCTTGGGAGGGACCTTAATGACCATCTCATTGCACAGGGACACCTTCCACTAGCCCAGGTTGCTCCAAGCCCTATCCAACCTGGCCTTGGACACTTCCAGGGATGGGGCAGCCACAGCTCCTCTGGGCAACCTGTGCCAGGGCCTCCCCACCCTCACAGGGAGGATTTCCTTCCCAATATCCCATTTAACCCTACCCTCTAGCAGTTTAAAACCATTTCCCCTTGTCCCGTCACTGTCTGCCCATGTAAAAAGTGTCTCTCCCTCTGTTTTATAAGCCCTGTTTAAGTATCAAAAGGCCACAGTGAATTGATACTTTTAATGTGCCTTGTGTTGTGCCCAGGCAATGAACCATCACCATCACAGATCTTCATGGCAGATTCATTTTTCTAAGCAGTTGGAACTCATTTTGTCTTTCATGTAAAGAAAGAGGAGTTTTCATTCAATACCAAAAAATATTGTTTAATGAGAACTGGGGGTATTTCTGTTTCTCAGTGGATGGCAGCTGGTCAGAGTGGGGGCCGTGGGAAGAGTGTTCCAAGAGCTGTGGACACGGCAACAGGACCAGGAGCAGGACCTGCAATGCCCCCGTGGCCCAGCACGGCGGG
Source organism: Cephalopterus ornatus (assembly GCA_013396775.1). NCBI lineage: Eukaryota > Metazoa > Chordata > Aves > Passeriformes > Cotingidae > Cephalopterus > Cephalopterus ornatus. The sequence continues at coordinate 51,159 of VZRE01012646.1, read as the reverse complement.
GAGCCCTGCAAGGGCAGTGCTGTGGAGTCAGTCATGTGCAATGTCAGGCCTTGCCCAGGTAAGACACAAGGAATTTAACTTACTTGCAAAAGGGGCGTCATATATACATTTCTTTTTTTCTCCAAACCCGAATTCTCTCAGCTTATTTAAGTTGGAGGTTTTTTTTGTTTTAAAATCGGTTGTAGTTCACTGAATGGCACTAGTTCTTGGAAACAGGAATCACGAAAGTAACTGCAAGGAATATTCTCAGCAATTTCTTTTTTTTTTTTTACATCAGTAAAAATGTAAATTTGGTATTTTTATGTTTTCCAGTACTTTGATACTTGCATTCTCACAGAGTGAATTCACTACTCCAAACCTCTTCTGCAAAGCCAGTTAAAAAAAAGACCAAACCCAAGTCACCACCTATTTAAAAGCCATGTAAATAATGATCATTAATAATTTATTACTTTATCTGTATATTTTCCTCTGTTGTTTTAATTTTCAGCCACATCTTCCTCCCAGCCATCTGAATGTTCAGGTTTCCTTCCTGTCTCATCAGTACTCCCCACACTGGAGAGGTTGTAATTTATTCAGGACCTTCACCACTGAGATGTTCCCTTCTGTACAATTTTCATCGTATTAATTTTTTCCCTTTTTCCCGGCCTCTGCTACCATCATGATTCCAAATGTTCATCCACGGGCCTGAGACTTATTTCTCTAGATTTTGGCAGCAGAATCAGCTCTGGCTGCTGTTCGTTGGTGACCCTGGAGCTGTGTGCCAGCTTTGGCCAGGCTGTCCTTCCCCTGCTCAGACCTCCAGCCCACCCAGGGAACTGGGGAGATTCCAGATTTGATAAAGTGTTCACAGGATCACAGCATATGCTGAGTTGGAAGGGACCCACAGGAGTCCAACTCCTGGTCCTGCACAGACACCCCAACAATCCCACCCTGTCCCTCAGGGCGTTGTCCAAACCCTCCTGGAGCTCTGGCAGCCTTGGGGCTGTGCCCACTGTCCTGGGGAGCCTGGTCAGTGCCAACCACCCTCTGGGGGAAGAACCTTTCCCTGATACCTCCCCTGACACAGCTTCATGCCATTCGCTCGGGTCCTGTCAGTTCTGTTGTTCCAAGATCACGGTGAGGTGACGTGTCCAAAAAACAAACCGTTGAACCATTTCCCCATTTCAGCTGTTGCTCAAGGCGAAAGGTTTCAAGGACATCCTCAGGGTACGCGGTGTTGCCGTTCCTGGTGCTGAGCAGCTCCTGAGGAGCGGTGTGATGTGTGCTGCCTTTGCAGTGGCCGGGGAGTGGAGCCCGTGGCTGCCGTGGGGCCCGTGCAGCGAGACGTGCGGGCAGGGCACGCAGAGCCGGGCACGCCTCTGTGCCAGCCCTGCCCCGGCACACGGCGGGGCGCGGTGCCGTGGCCCCGACACCCAGCTGCAGCTGTGCCAGCGGAGACGCTGCCCAGGTGAGTGGACACGCTGCTCGCACGGTCCAGTCGATTTGCGTTTAACACTTGCCGGCTCTAAATGTGTAGTACTGAAAAAATTCCCCTTCAGGTCTTCTACTGTCCTGGCCCCTGTCACATGTTTAGCCCCCCTCTATAGACCCTAGAGGTGGGATATCTTCTGTCCTTGCTTCTCTTCCTTTACCCCACAAAAGCAGCAATTTCAATCCTTGGCAGTTAAATTACAGGTTTCCCAAACATTTTTTTTTTTTTTTTTTAAATTTTCCTAGGGTCTGGTATTCATTTATCCTTTCCTTCCACATTTTCAATGAGTAGATAGGAAAACTCAGGATTTTGAAATAGGACCTCTGTATTTGGCTGAGTGCAGAGATAACAAAGGGAAGTTCCATGGAGCAGAATGTGCAGTAGCTCAGGCTGAGCCTTCTAGCTTCACGCTCCATTTTTCACATGCCAGATCCTATGCTGAGTCCCCACTGTGACTACAACTGATAGGAGGAAGAACTGACCTTGTGGTAGTGGAGCACCCAAGGGCCCGATATTGCATGTTTATCCAGCTCCATGTGCTGCTGCTGAGGATGCTGTTGCTTACAAATGGGTTGGGACTACTCAGCCTCTTAGCCTCCAACTCCAGTGCTCAAAGGGATGTACTCCTGACAGTTTGTGTCACCACATCTTAGGAGATCAGAGACCCCCCTGCTCAGCTGCTCAGACCTGCCCTGTGTGAAATCATTGAGTAGTAATGTCCATTGGTGCTGGATGTTGTTATCCAAACTGCAGAGCCAGTAGATCACAGGTGGGTTAGGAAGGGCGTGGAGAAGGTAGTGATGGTTCCATCTCCAGACAGTGCAGCTGCAGGCAGGGGATGAGGATTCTGGTCAGGCTTACAGGTTATTTAAAAGACAGGTCATCTCTTTCTCTCACTGTCACTCCTGGAAATCATAGAATCATGGAATCCTAAACTGGGTTGAGTTGGGAGGGACTTAAAGTTCATCCTGTTCCAACCTCCTGCCATGGGCAGGGACACCTTCCACTAGACCAGGTTGCTCCAAGCCCCATCCAACCTGGCCTTGGACACTTCCAGGGATCCAGGGGCAGCCACAGCTTCTCTGGGCAGCCTGTGCCAGGGCCTCACCAACCTCTCAGGGAAGAATTTCTCCCCACTATCTCATCTAACCCTGCCCTCTGGCAGTTGAAGCTATTCCCCCTTGTCCTGTCCCTCCAGGCCCATGTCCAAAGTCCCTGTCCAGCTCTCCTGGAGCCCCTTTATGCACTGGAAGGCTGCAATAATGTCACTCAGGAGCCTTCTCCTCTCCAGGTTGAACAATCCCAGCTCTCCAAGCCTTTCCTCCCAGCAGAGCTGCTCCATCCCTCTGCTCATCTTGGTGCCTCCTCTGGACTCTCTCCAGCAGCTCCATGTCCTTCCTGTGCTGTTCCCCAGGCTGGAGGCAGCTCTGCAGGGGGGTCTCACCTGGGGAGGCAGAGGGGCAGAATCCCCTGCTGCTGCTCACGCTGGGGGATCAGCCCAGGGCACGGGGGGTTCTGGGTGCCAGCACACATGGATGGGTCATGTCCCTCCCTCACCCAGCAGAACCTCCAAGTCCCTGTGCAGGCATCCCTGTGTAGCCGAGATGTTCTGGAAAGAGAGTCTGTGATCTCCCACTGTCAGTTTTCCTGAGGTAGCAGTGCTTTGCTGTGTTATTCCTGACGTCAGACTGTAACTGTGCCGTGCCTCTGTCCGCAGTGGATGGGAAGTGGGCCCCCTGGAGCAGCTGGAGCGCCTGCAGCGTGTCCTGTGCGGGGGGCAGCAGGCAGAGGACGCGGCTCTGCTCGGACCCGGCTCCACAGTTTGGGGGACACAAGTGCGAAGGGAGTGACATTCAGATGGATTTCTGCAACAGTGATCCCTGTCCCAGTAAGTGCTCTGGGTCGGACTGCTCACCCCCTCCCTGGCTTTGGGGGTGTGCAGGACAGGAGGGATGCACTCCATAAGTCACACACTCCCACGGAAATCAGGGGGCTGATTTCTTAGCCCTGAGAAGTTACTCTCCAGTAGAAGTGTTTTCCTTGCTTTACTGTCTGGTTTTAAATAACTGTTATTAAGAGGAAGACAGATCAGATGTGACTTACTTTTTCAGTCCATGGCAACTGGGGCCCGTGGAGCAGCTGGGGCACCTGCAGCCGCACGTGTGGTGGGGGCCAAACGCGGCGGTACCGCAGCTGTGACAACCCGCGCCCAGCCAGCGGCGGCAGGGGCTGTGCCGGGCCTGATGTGCAGAGCCAGAGGTGCAGCACCGACCTGTGCCCAGGTGAGTGCTCACTACAGCAGGGCAAATGCAGCTTGCCCTGGAAGGTATCCTGTAATGTCTGGGAGATTTTCATACTATGGAAGGAATGTAGCCTAAAGGGGCTCCAGGAGAGCTGGAGAGGGACTTCGGACATGGACCTGGAGGGACAGGACAAGGGGGAACAGCTTCAACTGCCAGAGGGCAGGGTTAGATGAGAAATTCTTCCCTGAGAGGTTGGTGAGGCCCTGGCACAGGCTGCCCAGAGAAGCTGTGGCTGCCCCTGGATCCCTGGAAGTGTCCAAGGCCAGGTTGGATGGGGCTTGGAGCAACCTGGGCTAGTGGAAGGTGTCCCTGCCCATGGCAAGTGGTGGGATTGGATGGGCTTTAAGGTCTTTTCCCACCAAAACCATTCAGGGATTCTGTGAAAATCCTTATAAGTCCTTATGATTTCATATAATCTAATAATCCTCTCCCTTTTTAAAGAACTGTCACCTGACAAGGATTTTGCCCTTCACGTTAGATTTTCCCAAAAGGAGAGGGAATAAATCAAACCAGGACATAGCATATGAAAATGTCTCCTCCACTATGTTTCTGAGGGAGAAGGTTCACACCTGCCCACTAAGATGGTTTGGCCATCCTTTGAGTTATTCCTTTAACACATTGGTTCCCTCAAGGAGGAATGAACTTCAGCATAACCGATGCAGGCTGAAACATTTAAACTGAAAAATGGTTTTCTTCATTCTCTGTTTCTCCAGTGGATGGGAACTGGGGGCAGTGGCAGCCATGGAGCCCGTGCTCTGCCTCCTGCGGAGGGGGAGAGCAGAGCCGCGTGCGCCTGTGCAGCAGCCCAGCCCCATCGAACCGGGGCCGGCCCTGCCCCGGGGACTCCTCCCAGATATCCCGGTGCAACACCCAGGCGTGTCCTGGTGAGTTCATATACAGCTTGTGCAGTCTGGGGAAAGCCTGTGGCTCTCCTGATTTTGCTGTTGCTCTCTCCTGTCTTGGCCAGCTAACCGAGTAATTTAATTTTGGGGTTTAAACCTCCCCTGCAATTAAGGCCTAATTCAATCTCCCCTACAATATCCAACAGCACATATCATGTGGCCCCTTTTCCCCCCCCCCCTTCCCTCCCCTGCACAGGTGGGCCTGCCCGCGCCAAGGGCAGCATCATTGGCAATATTAATGATGTGGAATTTGGGACTGCTTTCCTGAATGCCACGGTGATGGACAGCCCAGACTCTGACACCAGAGTCATACAGGCAAAGATCACGAACGTCCCTCGGAGCGTTGGTAGGCTTTTTCACTTTTAGCACTTTTTTTTTGCTCTGAGTACACCAATACATCCTGTCTTTTGGTTTACATCTGAAGGATCACCTTAGTTTTAGGTCTTCATTCATTCTTGGGGACGTGAGTCGCATGATGTTCAGATTAAAGCTCCCTGATGTTCTGTGGTCATTCTTTCAGGCCCAGCCATGAGAAAGCTCGTTTCCATGCTCAGCCCGGTTTATTGGACAACTGCCAAAGAAATTGGGGAAGCAATGAACGGGTTCACACTCACTGATGCCATCTTCAAGAGAGAAACTCAAGTGGAGTTTGCAACTGGTGAGTTCCCTGGGATAGACCAGCTCTTTCCATGTCCATTAAGCTGGACAGATCCTGCATTTCTTTAAAAATAGCACAGGACCATTGCTGAAACTTGAATCTTGTGCTCACACCATTATTTTCTAAGTGACTGTGTCGAAGGCTTAAATACAGCTTTTAGAGCTGTGGTTTGAAACACGCCATAGTTTTTATGATGGGCCGTGGTACACCTTAGAAAATGCAAGCATAAAATAACTCGTCAGGGAATTCCAGTTCAGATCGCCTGTGGTAACAGGAGTCTCTGGGTGGGAAGTTGGATACACCGAGGTGCTCTGACAACCCCCAGGTGAGATCCTGCGGATGACGCACGTCGCGCGGGGCCTGGACTCCGACGGGGCCCTGCTCCTGGACGTGGTTGTGAGAGGCCATGTGCTGCAGCTCCCAGCCCTGGCTGATGTCAGCGTAAAGGTAAAGCTGCCATCCTCCCCTTCCTCCCTCCCTGCTTCCCTCCCTTCGTCATCTAGAGTAAAGTAGTAGACACTAACTCCTAAAAACTGTTGTACTGTATGTGGCTTGTTTTGTGCCTGGGTTAGCTGACAGATGCTGATGTTGCCTTTGAAAGCAAAAAGTTGTCACCAGGCAGGTGGTGTTGGTCTCTCAAGAATCTGAGATGTTGGCAGGTGGTGCTGAGAAGGGTCTTCAGCGTAGTTATTGAAGGCATGTCAGTGTTGCTTTTGATAGAGCTGGAAAGGGGCATCTTTAACCTCTCTGACTTAGTCATTAGTTAGTGGTAGTTAACCAGTATTTCACTGTGTTAATCCCACGGTACAATAAATATACATGAAGTTGTTGATATTTTGCTACACTGCAATATACAGTATGTCCAATATTTATATGTCTTTTTAGTGGCAGAATTTTTCTCTACTGAGTGTTTATTTAACACGTTTGTCAGCATCTGACTTAGAATACAATCAAAATATTCAGACCTCAAAAGACTGTTATTAAGGAGAAAGATCATTCTTAGGTTTTTGACAGTGCTGTGGCCTCCATCGTCAGGCTTCTCAGTACATCAGTCTGTATCTTATTTAAAGAAATACACCAGGTGCTGTTAAGGTTCAGCAGTTAAAGTAAGAGTGGAAAGGACATGTGTGTGTGAAATACCATTTGTTCAGCTGTTAAGATAAAACCCTTTCTCTGAACTCTCATTCAACTTTAAAATGCGAGATCACACAGGTTTTGGCTGCACTCAGCAGCTGATGCCCAAATCCTGCTGTTCCAGGATTACACAGAGGACTACATCCAGACTGGCCCAGGGCAGCTGTACGCCCACTCCACCCGGCTCTTCACTGTGGATGGAGTCAGCGTTCCCTACACCTGGAACCACACCATCACCTACGACTACACCAAGGGGAAGATGCCCTTCCTGGTGGAAACACTCCACGCTTCTTCCATTGCAGCAGAGTACAACCCACAGGAAGAAGTTGTGGCTTTCAAAATCCAGGCTTCCATTGCAAAAGGTACTGTTCTAGTCTTTCCCAGAAATCAGACAATGGAAAAATAACATCTTCTCCTAGAATTCATTACCTGTAGTCTCAAAAGGAAATTCGGTGAAAGTTGGGTAACTTTATTGTAGATCTTGAAACCTACCTCTCTCGTTAATGTACCCACAGACTAACACACATAAGAGCTATTGCGGTTTGCACTTCCTTCAGCCCTGGTTCTCACTCACACTGCCAAAGGCATCTCCAGCAGCCTCAGAGTTAACCTGAAATAGTTCCATTTCCTTGCATAGCCCTTTCATTCTCTAAAATGAAATTATCATGGAATCCCAGACTGGTTTGGGTTGGAATGGACTTTAAAGCCCATCCAGTGCCACCCCCTGCCATGGGCAGGGACACCTTCCACCAGACCAGGTTGCTCCAAGCCCTATCCAACATGTTGCTTTTGTGTGGGGTCAGGTGTTGGTGCTTTTATGTTTGGGTTTGTGTTCCCATACCTACTAAGAAAAAGGATTCTGTATTTTGTCCTCTCAGCAAACCCCACATGAATATAAATCAGGTAGTAATGAGGTGGAACTTGCAGTCACTCCAAGGGGAACCTCCACACACCATTTAATATTATTCAAACCAGCATAAAACATGTACTACTGACTTTTACAGCCCAAGTAGAAAAATTACTAAAGGCTGGATTTAAAAGTTTCTGTTTTGGTGTTCAGGTATAGTAAATACATTATAAATAGCTGGGCTGCAATTCTTAATGCTAAAGTAATAAAATGGCCATATTTTTATCCCCAAGTAACGTGTGCTTCCTTGCCATCCAGGGGATCACAGCAACCAGTGCCCTGCTGGGTTTGGTTTGGACTCCTCTGGGCCTTATTGCTCAGGTACTGATGGACATGGGTGATGTCATCACAGACTCGTGGGGTGGGTGGGAAGGCATTTTAAAACTCATTCCACCCCCTGCCATGGGCAGGGACACCTTCCACTAGCCCAGGTTGCTCCAAGCCCCGTCCATCCTGGCCTTGGACACTTCCAGGGATCCAGGGGCAGCCACAGCTTCTCTGGGCAACCTGTGCCAGGGCCTCACTCACAGGGAAGAGTTTCTTCCCAGTATCCCATCTAACCCTGCCCTCTGGCAGTTGAAGCCGTTCCCCCCTGTCCTGTCCCTCCAGGCCCTTGTCCCAGGTCCCTGTCCAGCTCTCCTGGAGCTCCTTCAGGTACTGGAAAGCTTCAATACCATCACTCTGGAGCCTTCTCTTCTCCCAGCCTGTGCCCGGAGCAGAGGTGCTCCAGCCCTTGGAGCATCTCCATCACCTCCTCTGGACCTGCTCTAAGAGGTCGTGTCTGTCTGGTGCTGAGGTCTCCAGAGCTGGACACGGTGCTCACCACAGGATCTACACAACCTTTAGTTCGAGTTTCAAACCATGCAGTACTTCAGAAAGTGTCAGTTCCATTAACAAAGGGTGTGGATCCAATGGCAGACGAAGACTCACCCAGAATGTGAGCAGTACCCAGACAGCCTTTCCCTCAGTGCCTCAGATACACCTGAAGGACACTGAGGCTCAGCACCTGCAGAGCAAGGAAGGACTTACCTGACCTGCTGAATTAAGGTGGAGAGAAGGGTGTGAGCGTTCTGGCTGTCTCTCTAGATGACTGAGTCATGCTTGGTTTAGGGAGCAATCATCTGAGATACTTCAGTGAGCTTATTGTTTTGGCCCCTGGAAGGTTGTCCATGAAGGGAGTTGTACAGAAGCTGCTCCATTACTGGGTCGGGTTTTGCCCTGTGGCTTTACCTCTGAGGAGGGGTCAATTTGGTGCAGTTTCTTGTGAAGTCTCACTGGTTTTTCCAACGTTTCCTTGTTCCAGATGAAGATGAATGTGCTGTGGTAAATCCTTGTTCCCATACCTGTCATAACACTGTCGGATCCTACTACTGCTCCTGTCCCAAAGGTCTCACTATCTCTGCCGACGGGAGGATGTGTCAGGGTAAGAGAGGTGCTGCTGGGGACAGGTTGGATACAAAGCGCCTATTAAATACTTTTAAGGCCTTAAAATGCCTTAAAAGTCACTCACATTGCTAAGGAAAGGTTCCATTTGGCCATTTCTTGTTACAAGAATGCAATTTATTGGTGATATTGTAATTATTTCATGCCTGAATGAAATCAGCTAGTATTTCTAGGTGCTCATGCTCAGGGTGCCGTGCTCCACTGTGATGGGGGTTTTCAGGTTGCTTTTCATTCCAGACATTGATGAGTGTGCGTTGGGAGGGCACAGCTGCCACCCTGGCCAGGACTGTGAGAACATCATGGGCTCCTTCCGCTGCGTGGTCCAGTGTGGGAGTGGCTTCCGGAGAATGGCCGACGGCTTCGGCTGCCAGGGTACGGGGGGCTTGGGGTTGGAGTCAGGGTACACGGAGGGCTTGGGGTTGGAGTCAGGGTACGGGGGGCTTGGGGATTGGCTTTCAGAAACTGAAAATGCTCCTTCATGCAACTGAAAGTGACTTTAAAGGTGCATCTCCAAATATCTGCCCATAAATTTTCATTATTAAGGTTGTGGATCTTTGAGGGTTGGGGTTCTTTCATGGGGGTTTTT